>SZYD01002170.1:0-68238 GCA_009363875.1 Mikania micrantha | reverse complement strand
TTTGAATATCGAAAACCTTGAATATTTCACCACACAGACAAGTCATACTTGATACTTGCAATGATTTGATTCACCTGTTCCACCCTATGGCCTCTCCTTAGTTGTATGTACAAGTAGGATACCACCTGATTAAGCATGCTTATATATAGGGCATACGAAAGGGTCAAGCCCAGACGCCATCCCACCACATGCTCAGTCAAGTTCCCACTACTTGCGACACAACTAAAGAGTATTCCATTTCCCAATTGTTCAACATGTCTGATATGTATTCATCTGTTATATCATATGTAGAATAATAAAATATGAGGGGTTTAGTTATCAAATCGAAGTATTGATATCCCTCAATGATTAAAAAGGAATTTAGATTAATTTAATCTGGTCCTTATATTATTCCATTACTTGTGGGGTTTAATATTTTCACTTTTAAATATTAAGAGTGTTAGTTAACCATTTGTAATCTGTTCTTGAACTATAGTGCATAAAAGCCTAAAAGGAATCCACTGAAATCCTCATGTAATCAGATTTCAATGCATCCGATTTACCTCTACCACTTTGTATACCCAAAGACCTCATCGAAACAGTTACTAGTAATGTGAAATGAGAATATAAATTACTCAGTCTACTAGACAACAAGAAATGATGGATTAATTACTTATCACTGCAGATTAATATCACCATGTGTTGCTTCCAGAACCTGACTTGAAGTCTCCCTGTCACCAGTCATACGTTACTGGCCAATGAATCAATACGATCAACATGCTACCCCTACAAGGTAGAGGTTTGTCAAACCTATGGTACCACTATGCTATCATCAGTTTAGTCACGTCAAAACTAGCTGGTCAACGAATTATAGGGACTTACATGAACAACTTGAACTAGTGGCACATGATTGAAGTGATATAATACAATAGGTCAATAGTAACTAATTCTAATTGCGTTCATCCGTGTTATTGTTCTCAATGTCATATGTTCTCTCTGTATTATTAACAAGGTTAAATAAGAACTTGTCTATTACATTATGTTAATTATTTGAGTGAATGATGTTGTTATCATGAAGTTACATTATCATGATTATCATTCTTTGTTCCATGTTCTCTTGTAATATGTGCTGAGTTGTAAAGCTAAGTGTTTAAAGGACTTGTCCTAATACACTTACTTAACTCTTGTATCGAATGTTATTACAAAGATACATAGTATCTTTATATCATTCATATGTTTGCATGTGATTGTTCCAATGTTCATTTATGTAAGAATAACTAAGTGTTATAAGATAAGATCTTACAGCTATGTTATTCTAAGGTGTTGATGAACTAATAAGATATATTATTTCGTTCATATGGTTATCCCTATCATATAATGATCATACAAGCATGCATAAAAAGATAAGCGATAATAAGCAATTTGTATTATCTAAAATCAATGTAATTGCAATATGTTAAGCAAAACTTTTAAATAAATAAAAGTAAAGCATGTTTCTCAGCCCCGAGAGTTTAAAATCAGTAAAGATTAAAGAAAAGGGGCATATGAACTCACCTTGTTGTTGTTGAGGGTTGACTTAGCTTAAATGAGAATGCACGGGCTCTTGTTCGTACTTGAGTTTGTTTTCACGATCTTGTATTGGTTTCACGTCGTTTGAAATTTGTAAACATAAGTTGTAAGAATTCGTGTGCGTGTATGTGCTAGCCTTAGAGTTGGCCAACACTCGTGGGTCTCGGTAGTCGTTCGGCCCTTGTTTCAAGTGTCATGGATTATTGTAACTATGTGTCTTTACGTTGTATGTTTAGCCTTATTTCACCTTTGAAATTGATAAACCTTGTCATAATGTGTAAATCATGTGTTTTGATATGAGTCTTAGTAAATAACCCAAGAATAAACTTAGAGCTATGGTTCAAAGCCCCACACATTATTCTTGTTATGTTTAAAACAATTACTACATAGTAACCAAATAACCAAACAACAACCCTTTTAAGCTTTATGTTTTAAGTTTATGAAACTTATTATATTAAACTCACCACCTTTGTAGTAATCTCATTTATTATGTCCCATGTTCAAGCATGTGGTTCTCTTGTCTATTTTAAGGTTGGTTTCAAGATTTTAATTTGTATCTCAAAACAAATGGTCCGAAGCAATCGCCATTGGGCCGAGTGTGTAACCAGTCCTGGGCTGAAGTTTTGAGCTATGGGCCAAAGGACTAGTTGGGCCTAGGGGAAACTGTTGGGCCCAATGTGCGACTGGCTAATTCTTTGGGCCGACTGAGGTTTGTATCGGCTGTGTGCATGGAGAATGGGTTAAAGGTCGAATGGCATGCACGAATAACTCAGCCGCATGACGGGGTGGCGACCGAATGGTACTGTGGTCGAATGAGGGAGACCAAATGGGTTCGTTCGGACTGAGTTGGTTGGTCTAGGGATATTGCCGAATGAGGGGTGTGCCTGCCAAGTGACTACCCACGAATGGAGGTGGTTTCCGGTCGAATGAAGATGGCGAATGAGGTGGTGCTTCGGCCGAAAGGAGGTGGGCGAAGGGAGGTCTCGGCCAAGAGAATGAGTGGCGAATGGGGTGGGTCAAATGGGACATGAAGCTGGGCAGACTGTGGCTCTTTCGGCCAAATCCTAACAGGGGTGAGCCATTCGGCTCTTGCTATTCGGTGGGTTGTTGCCGACCGCACCACCAGCACCCATATCCACGTTCGACCTGTCTCTGTGGTGGGTGCGTGCGTAGGGGTTGGGTTTCGAGGGTGTGAGGTTCAAAGATGAAAGTTGTCACCGGCTAGGGTTAAGGACTGAACAAGGGTTTTCAAAACCCTAGAATCTGAAACTTGCAACCTCGTTTACCTCGTTTCTGATGGTTTTCTCTCCCAATCTGATGTACTTTCGTGTTAAGGGTGATAGTAGCTTCGATTTGGTACCAAGATCTCCCAAAATGGTGGAGATTTGAGTGAGAAATGTTAGTGAGAAGTTAGAGAGAGATAATGGAGCCGGAAATTGAGTTTAGAGAGAGAATGGGGAGGAAGAAATGGGGAAGAAAGCCTCATTTAAGGCTTTTTATACTTCGAGGGTGTTCGGGTTCGTTTTTGTTGCTCGGTTCACGTTTTTCGTTACGTTTCCGGAACGTAACGCGCGTAATTTTAATTGTTTTAAGTAGAAAGAGGTTAATTTAATAAATTTGATGAGTTTCAAAATTGTAAAACATTAAAATGTTTTATTTTCTTAAATTATTGTCGTTCGTGTCGTTTTCGTTTTCGTTTCGTCAGAACGCGTCACCTTCGCGCGTATTCGTTCGAATCGTCACCCGAACGAACACGACGATGGTTTTGCTTTCAGAATCTTGTTTTCTACTTTTCAGTCATTATTTCAGAACTCTAAAATCATAGATATGTTTGTGTGAATCGTCACCCACGCAAACACACTGTCAGTTCGTTATTCTGAAATAACACTGCATTTGTGTTTGAATTGTATTTCCTCACTGACGGACTCAACTAAACTTCCTGTTTTCACATTGTTTTCGTACTGATTTGTCGGCCATCTGATTCCTGTCATCTGTGGGTATCAGATCGCAACCGACTTGTTCTTGTTATTTACTTGAACTCTGTTGTTTCTCTTGATTCGTTGTTTTAACTGTACTTAGGTCTTCACCTAGATACTAACAACTATTTTTTATCGTGCGTGTTGTACTTACAGTATTTAAGTTTACACATAAATACGTACAATTGTTTCTTGTATTTTGATTTCTGTTAACACAAACACTGTTCACATACATGTATTTACACACGGTAAATAGTGGAAGTACACATACCATACGGACTTACCGGGCGATCTGGTACTGGATGTCACAATCATCTAGTGGGACTCGAACTAAAGAGTGAAGACCAAAGATCAAGATTTTAATGACTTGAAGCAACTATTAGGGGGAGTTTGTTGGTACATAGTGTAATAGGTTGCTTTCAAGTTTGTTTTGGCTAAGTTAGAAAACGTTTGGGACAGGTTTGTGCTAGGTTCGTCTGGCCCACAAACCTATGCATGTGTGTTAGTTCAAACCAACCTACGGTATGTGCATTGCAAAGGTTCGTCCAGCTAACCTATTGGTTCGTCTGGAAAACCTATAGGTTCTTATAGGTTCGTTTGGTGTTTGTATATATTTACAGGTTTGTTTTTTTGCAGTTAGTCTTAAAAGAACCTGTAATTCTCAGATTAGTGTGTGTGTGTGTGACAGAACTGTATGTTCTTTGCTTTCTAATTGATTTCAATATCAATGAAAAGGATATTTACACGCATGGTTGTATTGTCTTTGATCCATATAGGTGTTATCTAGATTTTGCATAAATAAAACTGTTAATAGAATTCATATTATAGATCCGGAGCTTTCAACAATTAATTTATTAGGAATTACCACTTTTAAAAGGTTTAAATATTTCTATCTTTATAAAGTTACGTAATCTTACGAAAAACGACGCGTGAAACCGAAACCGAGCGAGACCGAACACACCTGAACATACCCGGACTATAAAAGCTTTGAAAAACCCTTCTTCCTCCCCAAAATTTCATAATTTCTTCCCGTCTCTCCTCCATTCCCGGTTTTCCTCACTTTCCACACTTTCTCAACTTCAAACCTTCATAAGATCCTCATTTCTCCAGCAAATTCGACGTAGTCGAAACAATCTTGGGAACGAGAGGAACACAATAGTACAACTAATCGGAGCTGAAACGGGCTGAGATGGTATTAGTTTTAGTGAGAAGTTCTGGATTTTGAGGGTTTTCTTCTATCCGGCGAGGTAAGCTTCAAATCCGTTTTTATCACTTCAAATCAATTAGGATATGCACAAAAACTACTTAGGAACTCTTGGATTGTGTTGGTTTGAGTTTTGGACCAACAAATTTGAGGCAAAATCGAGTTTAAAAGGGTTGTTTGTGATGTTGTCACTGTTCTGACGAACATCATTTTTTTAGCAGTTTTGGACCCTCTAAAGCCTTAGGATTTGCACTAATTTTGTCTAGGAACTCAAATAACATAAAGGGTTAAAGAATGGAAGGGCTAGGAATGGTTAGAACCTGGATAAATGTCAGTATTGATGGCCTAAGGGTTGTCCAAAGTGAAACGATCGAACCTATAGTATTGGTATCTTAGGGGTTGTATATTCATCGATATTACCTAACAAATTCCATCGATATGGGTCAGGGTCTTGTCGATATTAGTAGCCAAATGTAGCCCAAGTATTTCAAGCTTGGAACCAGTTAAAAACATTAGGAAATGAGTTCATGGGATTGTTTTGAACATGAGTTAGTCGAGTTTGAAGCTGTTAGAGTTTTTCTAGGTGTTAAACCGGGTAGTGCCCATCGAAACTAAGGTTTTTCAAACCCAAAACCTTTTTCTAAACGTACTTAACACCTAACCAAATGTTTATTAATCAGTTGGGTATAAACTACCTGAATTTGATTAAGGAAGATCTTAAGTGAAGTTGATAACATCCAACAATGGTTCAATGTGGTAATTGGTAGTGTTAACCGGTTTTGTATCCATAGAAACAAAATGTTTTTTTTTACCCAAATCCTTTCTAAACCAGCTTAACATTTAAGTAAATGTTTTAATAATCAGTTAAGTATAAAATTTCATGGGATTTGTCAAAGGAAATCATGGGCTAAAGAAGATAACAATAGTTAAGGTTCAAGTATGGGTTACAAGGTGTTAGTCGAGAACCCTAGTGACACCAAACATAACTTGAGCTTTCCTAAACAAGTAAACTAGGTGTTTTTTGCAAAATCATGAAAAGTGTATGGATTGTTAAGAAATTATAAGTGTCAAAAAAGAACTAAAGGAACAAGTTGAGAACTATGGAGATCAAGAGAACAACTAGGTATGGGTAGGTTCATCTTATGTGTCAACCCCCAACTTCTAATAAAAATTCATGCAATTGTATGACCAACTTAAATGATTCAAATTGAATAATCTAATGTAAGGTATACACAAGAATGAACAAGAATAATGAGGTAACAAAGAACTATCAAAGGACTTAGAGTTAATCTAGTAAGATTAACTTAAGTTCTACCATGTTTAACTTATATTTATCATAAAAAAAATAACTTATGTTTTACTAAAATATAATGAGTTATAAATTATCTTATTAAAATGTTTTCAAACTAGTTTAAGTGATTTCTAAACTTAATATTTTCAATTTAAAGAGGATTTTATAAATGACAGTTTATTTAAAAGATCATGTATTTTATTAGTATAAACCTTATATAAATAGGGTTTAGTTGTGATTAACTAAGGGATAAGGGTTCATAAAGTGTATGTAACACATAATAGTTAGATAAAATCTTAGTAACACATTAGTAAGTATATAGGACACATAGTCACACATCGAGACCGAAACACGATATACGTCAACTTCAAATTTTTATAGCATTCGAATCATAATAAATCAACACAGGTGCTGATGATATCTAGGTTACAGTAAACGAGTGCGCATATTTTCTTGGTTAAATCATAAGAGCTACTATATAGGTGAGTTAATTTGTCCCTTTTCCAACTCTTTTGTTTTATTGCGGGACTGAGAAACATGTTAAATGTTTAATATAACTGTTTTATATAAATGTTTGTCATGTTTAATAAATTGTTTATTGTTTACTATTTATAAATAGTTTATAAATTGTTGAATGTTAAATCGTTTACAAGTTATGTTTGAAGGGTTATGAATACTTTCATATTTCCTCGGATATATATTTTCTTAAATGTACATTGCTCGATACTCATATACAATGTTCATATTCAATATTTTTACACAGATTCAATGCTCTAAAACTTAAAATTTTAGTTCATTGCCCCTTTTCTAAACACTTTTGTTTTATAAACGCGGGGTTGAGAAGCATGCGTAAATTATTTTCATTGGATGATATTTTACTTAAACGCTTTTAAATTATATATGTTTGTATGTAAAATTGTTTCATTTCAAGTATACATGTTCACCGTTATATTTCAGAGAACTATTTTCAACGATCTATTTTCGACGATCTATTTTCAGAGGAATATCTGGGAAATATCAAAGATAGCATGTGCCAAAGAACTGAACGGTCAAGAACGATCAAATAAAATCCTATATTTCTCAAGATGTCCCAGCTAGACTGATTGATTACAGGTCGAATGTTTGATGATATTTACAGAATCCTTTAACCGCTAAGAACCTTTGATTGCTAGATTAGTCTACTCGAGTTGACAAAGGCCTAATCATTAGTACTTAGTTTTTTATTAAATGTTAATCTATTCTTTTATCTAAGCATTTAAATTAATTATCTCCACATTTGCCATGGTGTTGATGTGTGTGTGATGAGCTTAAGGAATCAAGAGGTTTTC
This sequence comes from Mikania micrantha, assembly GCA_009363875.1. Lineage (NCBI taxonomy): Eukaryota > Viridiplantae > Streptophyta > Magnoliopsida > Asterales > Asteraceae > Mikania > Mikania micrantha. The sequence goes on along the minus strand of SZYD01002170.1, from coordinate 60,891 downwards.
CACATTTGACGAAATTAGTGTGTCGTGGTTGAGGGTGAAACGCTTAATTATCATTAACAACAATATACTATGTCGTCCGATATGTGGTGGGCTGGCGGTAAGCCTGACCTTGCGTATGCCCTATGTATAAGCATACTTAGCTGGATAGTATAGGTGGTTATTGGTGAGCTTAAGGTTGTCACTTGGTCAGGTTTGTACAAATTCATTTTTCAATAACAAAACTATATGAACTCACCAACCATATGTTGACTTTATTTTCTTACATGTTTTCTCAGGTGATGTACAAGACTAGATTAAAACTGCAGGGTGCATACTAGGATGCTCAGATAGTGGACCTAGTAACTTTTGGAAGCACATATTTTGCTTATAGCAGTGAATCATTTTGATGTCATGTACGGTCCACAAGATGACAGACTTATGATTCTTGTGAAATTGTTTGTTTAGTTAAATTGTCAAACATGACAGTTGTAATTTAACTTTGGAACTTTAGATTAATTATTATTGTGCTTTCGATCCGGACAGCCGGCTCGGGGTGTGACAATCACTAATTTCCCTAACATTCATGGTCATAAAATACATTAATTACACCTTCTCTTGTTAGAATTTCATCAACCTTGAGACCAAAGTTATCCACATTAATCCTTGTCGATGCACCAATCTCCATGGTTTTTGTAATTTCTTGTTCCAGATAGCCACAGTCGTTTTCTCCATTATGTCTCCGCTACTTGTGGTGAAAAGTTTGGGAGAACACGCTCAATGTTTCTATCATCCCAAAGACCATACTTCCTACGAATCCTCTTGCCTATCGTATTTAATTTTGAGCTTTTTCCTTGACAACTCAAGTGAGCAACCATCTTCCTAGAGAATATACCTTCTTTCAAATGGGTCCGGTGATAATGTTGCATTATTAGAGTCTTCTTGCAGCCTAGAACCCATAGTGGCCCATTCAAATTAAAATATATATTTGAATCTTCAATTTTTTTTACGTAAATTACTTGTCTATTTCTTATTTATTTAATAATAAATCATTATTGATTACTTTAAATTATTTATCTAAATCAAAGGCAAAAGGATCAAAGTGTCCATTTATTAAAAAGGTGTTCCTATAATCATCTTAGTTGTAACATAGTTATTTAGGTGTTAACATAGTTTGGTTGTGTGGTTTATTTGATTATAGATATAGTTAGATAATGTAACACCCGGTTTTCGAAACAATAAATAACACGTAAAGATCCAATATTTTTATGATTATGTTACATTTATTTAAATGACTACTAATAAAAATTAAAATAAGATGCGCGAAGTTAGAATAAATTATATGATAAAGGTTAACGATCCAAATAGTTAGTCAAGATATGATAAAACTCTGTTTGTGTACATGAAATAAAGAAAATGAGTGAAAGCAGAGTCCACAAACAATGCTCACACTAAAATTTATCGTAAGTGGAGTATCCAAAACGTAATTGTAAAATAGCCAAATAATTTAGCTCATCTATAGGAGGGTTGTTATACATGGTTGGAAAGAGCTTGGAAAAGAATGAACGTGAGCGAAAACGACACGCAAAACGGAGCGATTATGCTCCTGGAAACGCGAAAACAAGTTTATTGACCAATGCACACATGGAGACACGTGTCCTATAGCTTTTACACGTGTCCGACGAGGTATCGCGATTTGGTATACTCGATTTGTGAGCCAGTTCTTATAAATAGTCGTATATTTCATTTTTTTACATTTTTCAAAGTTGAATATCAAGTCACATATCAATATAAACCCCCATTACAGTTATGTAAGTATGTGAGAGATCTTGGTTAGTGTTTAGGAGTGCTCGAATCGTACAACCAGTTGATGTTATAGCAGAAATAGTGACAAATACTAGCCAGGATTAAAGCAAAGTTAAGGTGAGTTCTATGTGCCCATTTCAAATGTTTTAATTTACATTTGGGCTGATATGATGCCATAAGTATACTTTAAATAATGCTTTATGCCGGGATGATTCCCGTTTGATTATTGTATGTATTAATTGTTAAGTCGTGATGCTGCCCGTTTTTCTATATGTATTATGTTAAGTAACGAAATGGGCAATTTGATGTATTGGTGGAATAAATAGTGATCTAAACTCTAAATACTAACAAGTGCATGATCATGGTATGTGTGACACCCGACAATTTCAGGTAAATTGCAACTTTTACATCCTTTACATTTCACTTTCATACTTGTTGCATTTCATTAAATTATGTTTTGTTAAATGAGTCAAACACAAACAACTGCGAAACGATAGTTCGAGGAACTATCGAATCATACATTGCACATTGGTTTTGGAAACCTAGTGTGGTAAACACAAACACTATGCAAAACAATAATTCGGGGACTTACTGGATTGTGCAATACATGTTGATTATGGCTAATCAAGCATTCAAACGGTTCGTAGTGACGAACGCAAAACATCAAAGATGATTCGAGGAATTATCGAAACACACACACGAGTCTCACGAATGTTGGTGATCAAACAAGTTATGTGTTATCATATGATTATGTGCTAAACATGCATTAGATGTTTAGGATAAATGTTGGGAACCGAACACCAGCGAAATCGAATCAACGAAATCGAAAAAAAAGGAAATACAGCCCTCGCGGTATGCCGAGGCCCCTTGGCAAAGGGCTCGGCGGTATGCGAAGATAGACGGGTGCTGGGACCCCGAATTCCTTGGCGGTACGCTAAGACAATACATGATCGACCTCGGCGGTACACCAAGGCCATGCAGATCAAAAATATTATAAAATCAACCCCAAACTCTTTCACTCGGTTTTCTCTCATTTCCTCCGAGCTTGTAAACCATATCTCGAACAAAACCCATCTAAATCAGTCCTCCAACCTTCTGAAAACACCAATGGACCTAGTTCTTGGTGTTTGGAAGCCATTGGAACACCAAAGGAGTTTTGGAAGCTATCAATCAACAAGAGATCTCATCTCAGCCACTTGTGGAACCCCCAGGAGCTGTTCTAGCCTGGATATACACTTCTAAGGTAGTTTATTATGCTTATATATGGTAAGATCGTACATGCATGATGTAAAAACACACGTGCAAGTGTGTTTGAACACATGCAACTCCATGTGGCTAGTTTACACGAATTTGTTGGTGATTTGATGTGTTATTTGATTTCGATCTACTGATTTTAGAGTAGATATGTATTTGGATTGAGTATTGATACGTTATTGTTTATTTGATGATGATTTTGTAGAACTTGCCATAAAAGGAAACTTTTATGTTGCATGTCATAGATTGGTGATGATCTAGACATGCTAGACATGTCTAGATGTTGTCAAATGCATATTGAAGTGTTTAGAAACACATTTGGGTAATTGATTTTGTGAAAATACGATTTTTAGATAAACTTACTATAAAAGGAAACTTTTGTAAATCAAAAGAGTGCTTTTGATGTTTTAAGATGTTTTTGTGAACTTTGATTATTGAAACATGTTTAGAAATGGTTTTTAACATGTTTGGAAACTATGATTTGTGAAAACAAGCTATTAAACGGATACTTTCCAAATAAGGAAACTTTATTTGGGCAAAATGCCATAAATAGTGATTTATGTGTAAACGATGGGTTGTAAGTGTTTAAACGTGTTTTTACAAACATACTAGAGTTGTTAGTTTTACGAAATGGGATTTCATAACTATACTTTCCAAAAATAGAAACTTTCTAAATATTGAAAGTTTCCCGAAACGGAAACGTTACAATTTTTGAAACATTACTTATATGAAAACGTCACGATTAGAGTCATAGGATGCATGTTGGTGTCTTACTTGCATTAAGACACATAAACAAACTTAACAAAACAAAAGTGTCACCAACAATTCGTCGAGTCAACACATACACTCGGTTGAGCACACCGACACTTGGAGTTGTATGGAATACAACACACCAGAAAACACATACTCACACCTATATGGTTATAGGTGCTTATTAGCAGGATTGCTAGCGCTTGCAAGTAGCGAACACATATAAACCGGAATTGCTTTACCAGGTGAGTTCACGGGCCCTTTTTACTTTTCCTACCTTTGGGGGAGAAAACATTTCATTACAACTCTTTTTGAACAACAACTCATTTTATTAACATATGGACATTCTTTATCACTATATGTATATGTGTGGACCACATCACAACTGTAGATTAGCTCTTGATCGATCACTGGAATTCTATTAACAATCAAATATATGCGGAATCTAGATTAGATCTATATGAATCAAAGATACACAATCATTTATATAAAAATATCATTTCATTAATCAACACAAACTCATTACAATGAAATGAAACTTGAACACACAGTTCATACAATCTCACACAGAGGTTCTCTCACTCTCAAATTTATCACTCACCGAAACTAATAGACAAACCTGCTATATATACATAGTAGTCAAACGAACCTAGCTGAACCCTTAGGCTCGCCAGCCGAACCTTGAGGTTCGCTGCACGAGCCTGTACAATACCAACCATAGGTTCGCCGAACCTTTGCAAAACCTATTTTAACTTATTCATTTTGAAAAGCAAACTATTACAAAATGTCGTAACAAACTTCCCCTTAATAGTTGCCTCAAAATCTTCAAAGTCTTTGTCTTTAATCAGTAGTCGAAGTTCCACTTGATGTCTGATCTTCACAAACATTATCTGCAGCGCGAATAACAACTAACTTTGGAATATTTGATAGTTTTTCAGCTTCCAACTTTGCATCTCTATCATCTATCTCTTTCTGCAATTTCATCAACTCAACATGCAAGTAACTAACATCATCCGATCTGCATCCAGAGTGAATTCCCAAAGTATAACACATTCTTGCTATTGTTTGAAATTGAATAGCCATGTCTTTGTAGCTAACACCAACATCATTAAACCCTTCACTTGCATAGATTTCAACTTCATTGAGTAAATCAATATCTTGTCTTTAACAATTAACTAACCAGACATGATCCAACAATCTAATCACCCTCCACTTCTCATTTTCCTTCAATAGAATAACAGCTTCAGAAGTTCTTTCATCATAGAACCAAAACTTGAAATAAGCATTCCAATTTTGTCCTATTCTTCTCAATATTGGTCTAGAATAAACTTTTGGTTTTTGATACCCATAAGAGTTATGCTTTAACATTGAAAATTTTGGAACCAACCAATTCCATCTAGACTTATCTTCTTTCTTTAACATCTTCTCAAATCTTTCATTGTGCTCTGTCTGAATAGGCTTTATCATTCTAAGTCTTGATAACTGCATACACTCAAAAGAAGTTAATGACATAATGTCAAACGCCTTTCCAAAATATGGGCATCCATATGTTCTATTTACAACATAGCATCCTCTATTCTTCAAACTTCTAGGAATGTTGTGATAGTAACCATAGCTCACAATTCTTCCTCTCATCTTAGACTTAGAACCAATCTTGAATCTTGAGAATTGTCTTGATTGATCTTCTTGAACTTTTTCTTCAAACACTTCAACCATTTGCTTAAAAATCATTAAATGATCAATGATGTACTTTTTTTCTTTTTGACTTTCTCTCCACATATCCATATGAGTCTTTGTCTTCATTGGATCAACTATTGTACTTGGAACTCTTTTCTGAACTTCAATATCAAAGATTTTCTTTAAAGTTTGTAGATTATACAAATTCTCATCTACATGATCATCTTGTTCAACTTCAAATGATTGACCTGATTCTCCAATCACCATCTTGCCAGAATCATTTGCATTTTGTAAATCATTAATTCTCACTACAAACAATTCAGCTAGATCTTTTTTAGAATAACCACCATAAATTTCTCCTTCCTCCAAATATGTATCTTCATTCACTTCACCAAACATCTTTTGTAAATGTACATCAACATTATGTTTGAATAACTCTACAAAAGTAGGTAAAGACTTATCAACAACTTGCTTTGGAAACTCCAACTCTGTCAGATCTTCAATTTCAACATCTTCAATATCCTTGGCTTTATCAGATGAAACGGATGAAATAGGATTAGCATCAAAGAAATCCCAGAAGGCTTGTAAATCACTATCGCTCCACTTATGGAATTCAAACTACTAGAACTTCCAACTCCAGTCATATCACCATCATCATCTTCACCATCATCATTGAAAGCATTAAAGCCAGGATGTTCATCAATGTCAGAGTCTTCATAATCCACTTTCTCTTCTTCTTCCTCATCATCAATATTGACATATACTGGATTAATACTAGCACCAGTAGCTTCAGCTTGAGTTCCAATAGAGACATCTTTGACTTGTATATCATTAATCTTTTGCTTTAACGCTTGATTCTCTTTTTTTAACTCAGCAATTTCAGCACTCTACTTCTCAGTTAATGTCTCCAATGATGTAATTCTATCATTCATTAACTTCTTTTCCAGCAAATCCTCTTTTCTCCACTTCTGAAGTTGAGCAATATGGCTTCTCATCACATCCATATCAGTTTGACTTGAAGAAGATGGTTGTTCAGTTTCAGCTTTCTCATTCTGTTTCCTGTACTTGTCAAACTCTTGGGATAGAATAGAAATTCTCCGTCTCAACTCAGAATCATCAGAATCCAATGAAAATTTTAAGTCTAGATCATCTAATTCCTAAAATAAAGAATCACCTCTGGAAGTAGAAGCTTCTTGAAATGATGTTGTAACTGTTGTAGCATTCACAAAAGGAGGCATGAATGATCCAACATTTACAAACTTAGGATTAGGCATGAAAGTCTCTAAATGCATATGAACTGGAGATGTAGACATAGAAGTCTCTTGCACAGTTGCAGCAACAGAAATAGATACAGATACAGGAATGGAAGTAGGTGTAATAGATGTAGTCACTCGTGAAGATACAATGATCCTAGGAGTCCTTGACTTCTTCTTCTTAGGAACCTTGGCCATCCTCTTCTTCTTCTTAGGCCTTGATGTCTCTAGTTCATCAACTGTAAAGTTAGGATCATTCACCTCTTCGCTTTCTTCTTTATTCAGTTGTTGTACTGGACTTTTCTTTAGTCTTCTCACCATTCTATTTCCAACTTGAATTGTTTCAATCTCAGACTCAGTGGATTCTTCATCAGCTTTAGCACCAACATCTTGAGCATCAACATGTGGAGAAGAAGCAGTAGCATCTTCTTGTCTTTGAGCATCTTGTTGACCTGGATATATCACTTGAAGAGGAACCAAAGTAGTAGGAGTTACATTTGGAGTCTTTTGAGCTGGTTCTTGTGTTTGTTGATGTGACTGAGAAGATTGAGCTTGAGATTGTCTAGGTTGTTTATTGTGAGGAGCTGGTGGTTGTTATTCATCATCATCATCATCCAACTGTTCATTGTCTGAATTTGAATCTTCATGTCTCCAAGCATCTTCCAAGGGAGCAATATAATCAGATCTAGCATAATGACCCACCAAGTCTTTTATCAGAATCTCATAAGTACTCTTCTGATAAATCTTAACTTGTCCAAGACTAGAATCAGTCATGTGCTTTAGCTTGAGAATGTCAGAAGCAACTCTTGGCAAGTTCTGTTCAGGAAATCTCTCATCAATTAGCATCTGAATGAATCTGGGATACATATAGAATTTGTCTTTAGCCTTGGTTATGTTGTCTGACAAATATCTGAATATCATTGCAGAGAAGTTGAACGGCTTGTTAAGAATCCATGCTACCATAGCAGATCTCATCAGATCTCTAAATTCATCAAAAGTACCCTTCCTCATGCTTAGACAATGAAGAAGTACATGAGCCAAGAACTTGTACTACAAAGGTAGCTTGCCCTTCTTGATTGAGTACTCATTGTAGACACCAAAATATCTTATCCTCTTAAAACATCCCTTGATACACCTCTCAGGAATCAAATTCATTCCTGCAGGTTCACCACCAAACTGTAAAACCCTTCTGATATCAACTTCAGTAATTCCAATGGCTTGTCCAAGCACATTAGCCTCAATCACATAAGCATCATCAACAGTGATCAACCTAGCTGACTCCCAGAAACTCTGAATGTGTGATCTGTAGATATGACATGAGTTCGAGATAGCATAATAAATCCTCGATCATCTCAAAAACTCGATCATTGGTCGAAACTCCTTGCCATTCTTTGTCATTGGATCCAAATAAGCACACAGATTGTGTTTATCCCCAAAGGTAAGAGTTGCCATTCCTACAATCAAAACAAACACAAATTAAAAAAATAAAAATCAAAAAATCAAAAGTCAAAAATTCAAAAATTTCTAAGTATAGAACCAGCAAACCCTCCATGTGCCGAACCTAGATTAGACGAACCTCACTACAAGACAAATCTGTTTAAAACACACGAACCTATAAATGAACGAGCCCTGAACATACAGCTAACCTTATTGTCAAACGAACCTTTGACCAAATAAGGTTCGGTTCAATAATGTGAAGAGGTTCGGCCCAAACCTTTTAGTTCAAACGAACCTATTCAAAACAACGAACCTGTGTTCATTTACACGAACCTGTTCCATTTTAAAATCAAAATTCAAATCTAAGAATTTGGTTAAACCAATTATATCCAAAGGTTCGCCATTCACAAATGAACAACTTTAAGGAAAGCAATTTCACTCAAATTTTGATTTAAACAAATTTTAATCCAGAAATATAGGTTCGACTAACTAGATCTAAAAATCAAAATATCTACAAATTAAGCCGGTCAAACTCCAATCTATTTATCTATTTAGAATCACAATACAATTCCGAAATTAATGAAATATTGCATAGATACTGAATGATCCATAATCGAAAAAATCATAAATCAAGTGTGAAGGTTCGTGGAAGTGGTTCTGATGAAAGTGACGAAGCTTATTCACGAACCTTTGTATTTAAACGAACCTGTTAACAAACCTTTTGAACGAACCTTTAACCAAACCTGTTGAACAAACATCTAAGCAAACCTGGTAAACGAACCTACTCACAAACCTATCAAACGAACCTCCAAGCAAACCTTTTCAAAATTCAATTTTATTTAAAAATTTCAAACAACCCAATGTTTTAATGTTTCAGAGTTAAAAAAAATAATCAAAAATTATTGATTTAATATCAGATAAAAACCAAAAATCTTTTTGTATTTTTCAAATTTTATATCAAACACACTAAAAAAATAATGAATCTAATTATGAAACATGAAAATAACCAAAAGAAACATATATATTTCTATGAGAAATATCCAGACATGAGATCATATTGTATTACAACCATCAACACACCTGATTGAATTAATGAATACATTTATCAGCAAATCACAATTCAAAGATGATTGTCAGTATATAAATCCTCTTTAAATTTAATTACTTAGTTAAGATATCAATTGAAACAAAAACCATCAAATACTTTATGTTCTCCATTTACTTGAACACATTCTCGTTTTGTGAATAATTAAACAAACAATAATGTCCTTGAAACAATTTACTTCAATTTTAACTATCTTGATCATGCTAAAACAAAATAGAATTTCTTTTGAAAACAACAAAATGAAAAACAAATTGCAATTGTTCAAAATCTTAGAATCAAGGTTGATACTTTCGTATGCTCAGATGATCCAGAAAATGAACGAAATAATAATTTAAGATTAAGCTTTTAACAATCAGATCGATATTCTCATATACACAGAGACTGTCCAAAACTTAATCAAACCAAGAAAACAAATTTGAATTGTTTAAAGCTATAACAATCACGTCGATACGTAAGTATACGCAGAGAATGTTTCAGCTTTAAACCCAAACAAAAGAAAAACAAAATTTAGAATTTCTTTTAAAAATTAAACACATGATCAAAAACTAGTAATTTAGTAATTTTTGTTCAAGAAACATTTTGTAAGATTAATCACCACTCATTCAGGACAAAGCTAAGCACTATGTTCTAAGCAATTGTTTCCCACAAAATGTAATCAAAATTTTGTCAACTGTTATCTCAACTAAGTTATAAACCTACACCAACACATCATACTAAGTAATTGTAAATGCTCTTTATGTTTAAATTCTATACAAATGTGCTTCAGATTGCTACAATGTACTATCATTTCTCATTAGATCGAATCAATTTCTCAGAATTTTTAATTGTTTAATGTTTTTGTGTTTTTAATTTTTTAAATGTTTTTGAGTTTTTCAAAATTTTCTCCCCCCTAAAAACTAAAATACAAAAAAATAAAAAACAATTAAAATATCTGATGTCAAGTCAATAAAAGTTGATTAAGAAGGATGTTGATTTGTAATGACCTCACCCATTATCCGAATGCCATTTAATTTGAGTAAATACTCAAAACGATTTTTATCAAAAGCCTTCGTGGGAAGGTCTGCTCGTTGTTCATTTGTATGTATCTTCACCACATCAATAAGTTTCTTTTCATAGCAATCGCGTATGAAATGAAACCTAATATCAATGTGTTTGGAACGTGAATGATACACTGAATTCTTTGTTATTGCAATAGTAGCCTCATTATCAACATGAATTGGGGTCTTAAGATAATTCAAACCATAGTCTCTCATCTGTTGTTGGGTCCACAATACTTGTGAACAACAACTAGCAGCAGCAACATACTCAGCCTCACAAGTTGAAGTAGCCACATATGGTTTCTTTTTACACTGCCAAGAAATAAATCATTCCCCCAAAAATTGTGCACCACCAGTTGTGGATTTTGCATATGTCTTACATCCTCCATAATCGGAGTCACTGTAGGCTTTGAAGGAAAAGTTATCATCCTTAGGATACCACAGACCGGTGTCTGGTGTACCCTTTAGATAACGAAGTATTCTCTTGACTGCAATCAGATGTGACACTTTTGGTTTTGATTGATATCTTGTACAGATACTTGTAGCAAATACAATATCTGGTCTTGAGGCAGTCAGATACATCAAACTCCCAATAATTCCACGATAAAGGGTAGGATCAATCACCACCCCCTTAAGATCAGGCTCAATCCCGTGATTAGGCTGAATGGGTGTGGAAATTGGTTTTGAATCAAGCATTCTAAACCGTTTTAGCACATCTTGAATATACTTTGTCTGATGAATGAAATTTCCATTATTAGTTTGATCCACTTGTAAACCCATAAAAAATTTTATATCTGACATTACACTCATCTCAAATTTATCAATCATCACCTCTTTAAATTTCAAACACATTTGTTCATAGGTAGATCCAAAAATGATATCATCTACATAAATCTGAACAAGAAGAATGTCCTTGCCCTTCTCCCGAAAGAACAAAGTTTTGTCAATCTGACCCCTATTGAACCCGTGTTCAATAAGGTGAGTCGATAACGTCTCATACCAGGCACACGGAGCTTGATGAAGACCATATAGTGCTTTGTCCAAGAGGTAAACCTAATCCCGATGGATAGGATCCTCAAAGCCCGGTGGCTAACAAACATACATTGTTTCCTTCAACGAACCATACAGAAATGCAGATTTTACATCCAATTGAAAAACTTTGAACTTTTTGTGAGCAGCAAAAGCAAGAAAAAGTCTAATTGCTTCCAACTGCGCCACAGGTGCAAAAACTTCATCGTAATCAATTCCTTCAACTTGTCTAAAACCCTGAACCACTAAGTGAGCTTTGTTTCTACAATTACGCCTCTGTCATCTCGTTTACATCTCAGCACCCATCTAGTACCAATATTTTTCTCTCCTTTTGGCAAATATACCAAATGCCAAACTTCCAACTTTTGAAACTGATTCAATTCTTCTTGCATCGCCTCCACCCAGGCAGGCTCACGTAAAGCTTCAGTAACAGTCTTTGGCTCTATTTGTGAAATAAATGCCTAATGCATCCAGAGCTCTTGACTGCCGTGAGTTTTCTCTAACTCGAAAACATCATTATCATCATCAAATGACCAATCATCATTAATTACTTCTGAAGTACCTTCCTCATGTGGTGTAGTAATACCATCTTCCGGATGATGAGAAATACCTTGTTCTTCATAATTCTGCAAATCATACAACATTTGTAATGTTATTTCATCATCAGATACAATTGGATACATATTAAAAGACTCAAACTATTTATTGTAATCAAAAAGCCAATCTGGTCCCTTTCCGTCTGGTATAGGTGTATGTCGTTGAACATCCACATGATACCATAATTCCACAACTCCCGTACGTTTATTAAACACATGTTTGTTAGGAAGACTATATCCATGAAAGAAACCCTCTTTAACTTTAGAATTGAATTTTGAATCTTTCTTTAACATTGTACAAGGAGCCCCAAAAGGTTCCAAGTGTTCCAAATTAGGCTTTCGATTCTGAAGCAATTCATAACAAGTTTTATTATGTCTTTTAACAATTAAAACTCTGTTATGAGTAAAACAAGCTGTAGCAACAGCTTCACTCAAATAAGTAATGGGAAGTTTAGAATCAGCTAGCATTGTTCCTGCAGACTCAATCAATGTCATGTTCTTTCTTTCAGCTACACCATTCATCTGAGGCTCATACAGTGCACTGAACTACTGCTGAATGCCTATGGAATAAAAAATTCCTCCATTTGGTGATTCTTAAACTCAGTCTGATTATCCGATCGTACACGTCTCACTCTCAACTTATACAACATCTCCAACCTATTGATGAACAACACAAAATTTTCATAAGTATCTGATTTATGCTTTAAAAACATGACCCATGAAAATCTTGAAAAGTCATTAGTCATAACAAAACAATAAGATTCACCACCTATACTTTTCACATTAATTGGTCCAAACAAATCCATGTGAAGAAGTTCAAGTGGCATATCAATAGAAAAGATTTTCTTTGTTTTGTGAGACTTTCTTTTCTGTTTACCCATTTTACATGACACACACACATCTGAAAGTTTAAAATGTTTAACCTATACACCCTCAACTAAATGATCATGCACAAGACGATTCATCTTCCGAATATGAATATGTCCCATTCGCATATGCCATGAACGTGTATCTTGCTCAGTAGCCTTGGACACAAGACATGTTTCCACTTTATTCATTGTCTCCGCCTTTGCCATGTCAAGCACATAAAGATCCTTCCTTCGATCAGCTGTCATTAGAATCCACTCATCAGAAATCTGAAATCCTTGCTTGAGTACATAACACATTTCCTTGTCGAACATCACATTATAACCCTTATCACAAATCTGTGAAACACTCAACAAATTGTTAGTTAATTCTTTGCAAAAATTTACATTATCAAATGAAACCTTTCCATTTGTCAAACTACCAAACCCTGTAATTTGACCTCCTTTGTCTCCAGCAAAGTTCACATAACTTCTTTTCACCAATTTGAAATCTCTCAACAAATTCAACTCTCCAGTCTTATGCCAGGAACATCCACTATCAACAATCCAATGATTATTGATATGGCCCATGGATGCAACCTGCACAATAAATTAGAAGAAACCTGTCAGTATTCAAAAGGGATGACCTCCGCCATTTCGGCATCGAGTCTCCCAGAATGGACCCCTTCCATTCTTCTGTGATGACCTACTCGAATACCCATCAACACTTGTGTCATCCTTTTGCTTAGAAACTTCATCGCCTGATTTATTTTTGAGTTTCTAAAATGATTTTGATTTAAAATGTTCACTAGGTCTAAATCTCCTATAACTTCCACCTGAACCATTCACCCAACTCGCATCATCAGAACTCTTTCTGATTTTGTTATTTGGACAATTAGCAGAAATATGTCCTTTACCACAACAAGTAAAACACTTTCATGTTTCTCTTGGTGAAAAATACTTAAAACTGCTACAATCACTTGAACTGAAATCCAAATCACAATTAGCAATCAAATGACCAAAATTACCACATCGGTAACACTTTCTATCTTTCAAATGATTCTTTGGTGTGGGTTCATCAATATACTATGATTTTGATTTAAAATGTTAACTAGGTCTAAATCTCCTAGAACTTCCACTTGAACCATTCACCCAACTCTCATCATCAGAACTCTTTCTGATTTTGTTATTTGGACAATTAGCCTAAATATGTCCTTTACCACAATAAGTAAAACACTTTCATGTTTCTCTTGGTGAAAAAGACTTAAAACTGCTACAATCAGTTGAACTGAAATCCAAATCACAATTAGCAATCAAATTACCACATCGGTAACACTTTCTATCTTTCAAATGATTCTCTGGTGTGGGTTCGTCATAATACTCTGATGAACTGAAAGGTTTTGAAACAACCTTTGCAGATGAGATTTTGTTTCTCAAACCAATTGATTTTTTCTTTGAATTATTCATTTGATTTTGAAAATTCTTGGATTCAGCTTTATGTCCAACCCCAAACCTGTCAAAGAAAAAATCCACTTTTTCAACCTTTTTAGAAACCACATTTTTCTTTTGAAAATTTCCACTAGACTCTCCTTGATGTGTATTAGATGATCTAACATACACAATCGGTTTAAAAGTAGTGGTTGGTTTGGCTTTAATCACTGGTTTGGAAACTTGAGTGGTTTTAATCACCACCTTCTCAACTTGTTTAATCTTAGCTTTTGACTTCTGAGATTTCAAACTCTTTTTGGCAACATTTTTAACTTGGTAACCATTTTGTTTCAACATATCAGATGAATATTCTGACTCAGTGATATCTTCAATAATTGGAGCATCACTGTCAAGTGACACTTTTTCATCAGAAGATGAAACTCAAGCATTTTCAATAACTTGTTCAGACTCATGTTCATTCAAAGAAACTAGATGAACTTCCAAATTTGGATCAATTTGTGGTCTAGGAACATAGCTTGAAGGAGGTGGTACAGCATGAAAACCTAAGCCAGTTGTGTCATTTGTTGACCTTTGCATAGCAGCAAAGTAATCGATAACATACTGAGAATTCTGATAATTCTCTATCTTGCTCTTATTCACTTCTGCTTCTACTCTTGCTGCTGACAATTCAACTTTTAACTTTTGTACTGACTCGAGATGCACAGAAACTGCATGATTATTTTGCAAAACTTTAATTTTTAATTCTTTATTTTCTTTTCCCAAATCAATGATCTTTTTATCAAAAGCTCTATCTCTTGAAACCAACTTTTTGTTAGCTTCAGTGCATTCCATCAGTTCAGCAGTCAATTGAGCATTCATTTCTTTCAACTTTTCAATGACCTCTAAAAGATCATTATTTGCCTCTTCAGCCTTTTCTTTTCCCTTGCTTGTTTCTTCATCCAGAGAAGCCATAAATGCGCCCATTAAATCATCATATTGTTTTCCCCAGTCATATCCTTCATCTGCTTGACTGACTAAAGCTTTTGTTGATTATTCAGGCTTTTCCTTTTTCTTTTGATAAGTTTCTTTTGGCTTGAAAGGATTCAAGTTTCCTTGCTTCTTTGGATTTTAACACTCTCGGGCAAAATGACCCAACTCACCACAATTGTAACATTGTGTGGTCTTTGGATTAAATCCAAACTTTGTGTTCTTATCGAAAGTAAACTTCTTTCCAGTTTTCTTCTCATATCTGTTAATTCTTCTTATTGCACAAGCCAAAGCCTACTGAGTATCAAAGCCTACTGAGTATCAATCAGTTCCATCTCATCATCATCAATCTGCTCATAGTCTTCAAAAGTAAGATTTGAATTTCCAATCTTTCCAGCTATCTGTTCATCATAGGCACTGACAACACATGACAAGATCGACATATGATCTCTGACAGCCTCCACGGTTACTTTTCCCAAATTTGTTGTATTCAATTGAATTGGAGTTGTTGAAGAATCAGACTTCTTCTCATTCACAAAATAAGATGAAGTTGAACTAGCAGATGTAGATGGTACAGAAGTACTATCAGCAGTACTTGAAACAAAAGCTGTTTGAATCTTTGCAGAAGAAACAGGAGGTGTAACCACAGATGCACCATAGAGTGAAGGATCATGTGTTACATTAACTCTTTTTGCTTTTCTTTTATCTTTCATTTCCTGTTCTTCTAACTTTTGGAAAAACTCAACCAGTGTCATTCCATGTAGATTTTCTCTCAAAATCAACACCAACGAATTCCATCTTTTAGGCAAAGCATTTGCAAAACAATCTATTTTCTCTTCTTCAGTATACTCAATTCCACACTTACGAACTCCAGTCAATAAATGTCTATATCTGGTTATTAAAGCTTCAAGACTTTCATTTCCAATATAATTGAAATTCTCAAAATTTTTGCATAAATCAGTGGCTTTCATCTTCTTGAGTTTGGTATTTCCCTCAATTCTTGCCTTTAAAGCATTCCGTAAACCATATGAAGTTTTATGTTCATTAAATTGATGAATAGTCTGATTAGAAATTGCTTGACTCAACATTCAACATGCTTTCTTTTCAGAATCATATTACTTTCTTTGCTCAACATCCAATCTATCAAGAGTTTGATCCAGATCTGTTCCCACCACCTTTGGTGTTTCACATGGTGAAAAGATTCTTTCCCAAAGATTTGTGTTAGTACCATTGAGATGTGTCTCCAACAACCTTTCTAGTTTTCATAATCAGTCAAATCAGGAAGTTTGAGTACTTTATTTGTGCTTCCTGACTCAGTTTCACTAATCAAAATACTTTGTATCTTAGAATTTTGATTAGCAATAGCAGCAAACATATCATCCATGATTCTGAATTTTTATCAGCGAACCTTCCTTCAAATTTTAACCTCACGAACCTAAATGATAGACGAACCTTCTCCAAACCTTGATCTTCATGAACCTTATCTCACAAACCTGAGACAAACCTTGATCTCACGAACCTTTTCGAACAAACCTTAGACAAACCTTTTCCAACGAACCTCTTTAATAGATCTTGAATCAATGAACCTCAGTCAAACGAACCCTAATCATACGAACCTTGCAACAGACAAACCTTGAGACGAACCTCTTCAAAATCTCTACACAAACCTCAACAAAAATCACTTTTTACAGAGAACCTCTGCTTCAAACAACACCTGAGATATCCCAAGGTTCGGCTCACGAACCTATCTGTAAAATTCGAAAATTTTGGAGGGAAAACCTTCAAAATTTCAAGAAGAAACCTTCAAAATCAACAAATTTCAGCCACAAATTTCTGAATTTTGATATATCAAAGAAGCAGATGATGATAACATGGTCAACAAAGCAATCAAATGCTAAGAAATTCAAAATTTAATCCATCTCTTGATTTCTTGATCTTCAAAATAATTGATAATCTTCAATTGACTTGTATAGAACTCCTCCAAAGCTCTGATACCACTGTAGATTAGCTATTGATCGATCAATGGAATTATATTAACAATCAAATCTATGCAGAATCTATATGAATCAAAGATACACAATCATTTATATAAACATATCATTTCATTAATCAACACAAACTGATTACAATGAAATGAAACTTGAACACACAGTTCATACAATCTCACACAGAGGTTCTCTCACTCTAAGATCTATCACACACCAAAACTAATAGACAAACCTGCAATATATACATAACAGTCAAACGAACCTAGCCGAACCTGTACAATACCAACCATAGGTTCGCTGAACCTTTACAAAACCTTGCCTAGGTTCGTGGGCCAGACGAATGTTAGCAAAACATATTTTAACTTATTCATTATGGAAAGCAAACTATTAGAAAATGTCCTAATAACAACTAAAAGTCCTCGCCATACTCCACGGACCGTTAGTAGCGCGTAGCGCCTAGCGTGGTAATCTTGAATAGTACTATTTGGGCCTGACAAGCCCCACCCATCGCGCCTGGGAGGCCAACCCGACTGGAGGTCAGAATGGGTGCAATTGACCAACACTTTTCCATTCTCTTGTGATGAACATGGCGGGAGGCACAACTGTCAGCTTCGGTACGAACCCGCATATAATATAACTGTATTGACTAGCTATCAATCGATACTGCATTGTAATGGTATGTAAATCATAACTCTTACTTTAAACATTGAATGTTTACTCCTTATGAAAAACATGTGCTCTCACCAACCATTGTGTTGACCCTTTTTCTCGCATGTTTTCTCAGGTAACTAAGGCACGCGCACAAGGTTAGGATGCTAGAGTAACAAGCTCGAAAATTCAGGTCTAATTTGAACTTTATTATGTATTAAATCATCTAGAATATTTCGAAAGTTAATTTCTAAGTTAGACATATATTCGGTATTCTATGGATCAATTAAAGGAACATATTATTTCGAATAAGGAACTTAGAACCAAACACGAACGAAATTCGAATCGACATTAGACGGTTAATTGAAAATCACTTTACTCGGCCCAAACACCTTAACAATATAATTACGACAATTAGTAGATACAATACCAACATAATTATGTTATACAAGAACGTATATATATAAATTGCTACAATCATACACATAAAAGTATATACATGGAATAATTTATGTAAAACAACTAATTTATTTATCACACATAATTAGTTATAAGAAAAATACAAAATATATATATACACATAGACATGCAACATTTATATGTATGTATATGGACGCGTATATATATGTATAGACAAGCAATGTTTATATATATGTATATATATTCACACACAAAATACACGCATACATACATTTATTCATACGCATGTAAACAAACACATGTACATATGTATACAAAACAAATCAAACAATTATAAAACACATAAATATATATACATGTTACACACATGCATGCATGAGTATGAAATCTATACGTACATACTTGCATTCATACTTATACACATACATGTATACATACATATAACACACACATGCATGCAAAAGATGCCATGCACACTAACAAACAAAGATACAAATTCAAACACACCACCCCCATGCCCAATCCACACACTCCCTCTTTCTCTTACTCTTCCCTATGACCCTTTACTTTTCTGCTTTTTGACAGCATTCAGCTGTCAACTTCCAACAACTATAACTTGTTCCATACTTCACGAAATCACTCCATTCTTTTTACATAATCAATTTCTACTTCCTCCAGAAAACTCCCAAGTGGTCTGACTCATTTTCATCAAGATTTCGACCTCCAAACAGCCGTTAAAACTCAGGTGCACAGAAACCGACAAACTTTGCTATCTTCATTTCTTCTTCACGGTTAAGATACCAAATGAACTCCAAATCACCTCATTGTTTTATAAATGTCCTTGGAAATCAATTTACCTTGTTTGGGAAAAATCTTAGGAGCTTCTGAGACCCATAACTAAGCTTAATGTCCTTGAAAACGTAGAACAAGTGCAACAACATTACATGCAAAGGCTTGCATCTTCCTTCTTCCTTGATACTTGAACTTTTGAACACAAATCCTTGCAACAACTCCACACAGAAGATTCTTTGTTATCATTTGAAGGTCCTACCATCTAATAATCCATATCTCTTCATTATCCATCGAGAACTAGATACAAATCATACATTTTAAAATCAAAAACTCACTTTTATTAAGTTTTTGCACTCTATCATATACTCTTTCAAAACTATGACCAATACCTATTTTTAAACAAAAAATAAAGACCATTTAACATCCAAAATTTCGTGATTTTGAAGCCATGGTCGAAACTCTTATATGCAACAAAGTTGCATGTACAAAAAGACGAGTTTTCGAGTTTTAAAAACAACTATGTATTTTTATCATTACTTCTTGTTGGCCATATGAAAGAACTTGTTTTGGTAGTAAAAATAAATGTTTTAACTAACAAAAGTCATTGGTATAAAAGCTTGGTCGAAAACACACATGTATGGAGGTTGCATGTGTGCCTAAACTTAGTTTTTGAGCACTAATTCCTTCACCTTTGCACCTTCACTTCATCTAAAGACAATACACTTTTTCTAACCGTATTTACAGATCTAAAATACTCTGGATACAGCAGCCTCACACGTAAGATTTGTTGAGCAACGGTCAAGGCAAAGCAACATCACGAAGGGTATTCATTTAAGAAGTTTAGTTATGATTTATTTGCATAGGTTGGATTTAACACTTGTATTAGCACATGAACACTTATAAAACATAAAACTCATGTAATATGACTTAATATGAGTCAAAGTATCTGAACATAAAACGTAACATAATGCATGGAACGTCTTGTACGTTAAAAACCGACATAACACGTTAAAATCTCAAAGCCAACATAAATCATATATGCATGACCCCAAACATTCCAGAACTTAAAAACATATTAAATGATGTTAAAAATAATTTAATGATGTTTTATAAGACATGCTAAACATAGTTTAAGCTTAAAACCGTTGTATTATCGAACCGACGTATTAAAAACTACTAAATCGGTTTATTTTTGTGCATATTTAAATTCTGGAAATTTTATAAGTTTATTTATGATAAATAATGTATTATATCATATTTTGATGAGTTATGGTGACTAAAATGACTAGCGACGTATTTTATGCAAAACTAGCTACGAAACCGACGTTTTTAAATTGTTAAATGACATAGTCTTGAGCTATAACTTATTTTTGAAATATTACAGAATATATACAAGTAAAAATATATAAAATAATGTTATAAAAATATTTTGGAAGACAGGAAATACGAAAGACTCTTTAAAAGCTAAACTACGTGTATAACCGAAATGCGAAATGCGTAAAAACGAGTTTTTATATATATACAAGCCAATAACTATTTAGATCAGAATATTAAACTTAATATATTCTATATATAATGAGAATATAATTTTTAAAACTTATGGGCTGAAACTATTTATTAAAATGAATAAAACCGCGTTATGGACATTACCGGCCCAATTAGCCCACTAAGTAAAATGAGGTATTTCTAATCAATAAATTTATTAATAAATAGTCTATTTTGAATATTTAAACAAGTATATACTTATTTGTACAAATTATGATTTATAAATGTATTGTTGGGCTTTAAACGTGTTGACGGGCCCAATAGGCCCAATAGTATCTTTACATGTAAAAATAACATAAAGCCCAATTGTTATCATATCTAGTTTATTTAATTATTAGTATTTGTATACAATAACCATGTTAAAAAAATCTAATTACATGCATACAAGATGTTACGTAAATTTTATTACTTACAAAACATATAAAATGGGCCCGAGTAAAGTATGACACTAAGCATAGAACTCAATGATACTAGAAACTAAGTCTAATCTTAGCAACACCCTTAAACATAGGCATGCACCTATCTAGAAAAGGGCAAAGACTTGGAATATTCAACTCACTACTCGGTTTGCAAACCTTAACCTCGGTGAGTTTTCGTGCAAACCTTTCCCTTCTTTACTATGTTTTGGGATGGAATACATGCTACTAAAACTTTTTATGTGTACTAAAGTTTAAGATTTGTTACTTCCTATATAATTGTCCCTTCTTTAGAGCACACCAATAACCCTAGTTGGGCCACTAGTATTATGGGTAACGCTATCTGAGAAACCCTCACACACAATGGTCTCCCCACTGAATTTGTTGTATTCAATTGAATTGGAGTTGTTGAAGAATCAGACTTCTTCTCATTCACAAAATAAGATGAAGTTGAACTAGCAGATGTAGATGGTACAGAAGTACTATCAGCAGTACTTGAAACAAAAGCTGTTTGAATCTTTGCAGAAGAAACAGGAGGTGTAACCACAGATGCACCATAGAGTGAAGGATCATGTGTTACATTAACTGTTTTTGCTTTTATTTTATCTTTCATTTCCTGTTCTTCTAACTTTTGGAAAAACTCAACCAGTGTCATTCCATGTAGATTTTCTCTCAAAATCAACACCAACGAATTCCATCTTTCAGGCAAAGCATTTGCAAAACAATCTATTTTCTCTTCTTCAGTATACTCAATTCCACACTTACGAACTCCAGTCAATAAATGTCTATATCTGGTTATTAAAGCTTCAAGACTTTCATTTCCAATATAATTGAAATTCTCAAACTTTTTGCATAAATCAGTGGCTTTCATCTTCTTGAGTTTGGTATTTCCCTCAATTCTTGCCTTTAAAGCATTCCGTAAACCATATGAAGTTTTATGTTCATTAAATTGATGAATAGTCTGATTAGAAATTGCTTGACTCAACATTCAACATGCTTTCTTTTCAGAATCATATTACTTTCTTTGCTCAACATCCAATCTATCAAGAGTTTGATCCAGATCTGTTCCCACCACCTTTGGTGTTTCACATGGTGAAAAGATTCTTTCCCAAAGATTTGTGTTAGTACCATTGAGATGTGTCTCCAACAACCTTTCTAGTTTTCATAATCAGTCAAATCAGGAAGTTTGAGTACTTTATTTGTGCTTCCTGACTCAGTTTCACTAATCAAAATACTTTGTATCTTAGAATTTTGATTAGCAATAGCAGCAAACATATCATCCATGATTCTGAATTTTTATCAGCGAACCTTCCTTCAAATTTTAACCTCACGAACCTAAATGATAGACGAACCTTCTCCAAACCTTGATCTTCATGAACCTTATCTCACAAACCTGAGACAAACCTTGATCTCACGAACCTTTTCGAACAAACCTGAGACAAACCTTTTCCAACGAACCTCTTTAATAGATCTTGAATCAATGAACCTCAGTCAAACGAACCCTAATCATACGAACCTTGCAACAGACAAACCTTGAGACGAACCTCTTCAAAATCCCTACACAAACCTCAACAAAAATCACTTTTTACAGAGAACCTCTGCTTCAAACAACACCTGAGATATCCCAAGGTTCGGCTCACGAACCTATCTGTAAAATTCGAAAATTTTGGAGGGAAAACCTTCAAAATTTCAAGAAGAAACCTTCAAAATCAACAAATTTCAGCCACAAATTTCTGAATTTTGATATATCAAAGAAGCAGATGATGATAACATGGTCAACAAAGCAATCAAATGCTAAGAAATTCAAAATTTAATCCATCTCTTGATTTCTTGATCTTCAAAATAATTGATAATCTTCAATTGACTTGTATAGAACTCCTCCAAAGCTCTGATACCACTGTAGATTAGCTATTGATCGATCAATGGAATTATATTAACAATCAAATCTAGGCAGAATCTATATGAATCAAAGATACACAATCATTTATATAAACATATCATTTCATTAATCAACACAAACTGATTACAATGAAATGAAACTTGAACACACAGTTCATACAATCTCACACAGAGGTTCTCTCACTCTAAGATCTATCACACACCAAAACTAATAGACAAACCTGCAATATATACATAACAGTCAAACGAACCTAGCCGAACCTGTACAATACCAACCATAGGTTCGCTGAACCTTTACAAAACCTTGCCTAGGTTCGTGGGCCAGACGAATGTTAGCAAAACATATTTTAACTTATTCATTATGGAAAGCAAACTATTAGAAAATGTCCTAATAACAACTAAAAGTCCTCGCCATACTCCACGGACCGTTAGTAGCGCGTAGCGCCTAGCGTGGTAATCTTGAATAGTACTATTTGGGCCTGACAAGCCCCACCCATCGCGCCTGGGAGGCCAACCCGACTGGAGGTCAGAATGGGTGCAATTGACCAACACTTTTCCATTCTCTTGTGATGAACATGGCGGGAGCACAACTGTCAGCTTCGGTACGAACCCGCATATAATATAACTGTATTGACTAGCTATCAATCGATACTGCATTGTAATGGTATGTAAATCATAACTCTTACTTTAAACATTGAATGTTTACTCCTTATGAAAAACATGTGCTCTCACCAACCATTGTGTTGACCCTTTTTCTCGCATGTTTTCTCAGATAACTAAGGCACGCGCACAAGGTTAGGATGCTAGAGTAACAAGCTCAAAAATTCAGGTCTAATTTGAACTTTATTATGTATTAAATCATCTAGAATATTTCGAAAGTTAATTTCTAAGTTAGACATATATTCGGTATTCTATGGATCAATTAAAGGAACATATTATTTCGAATAAGGAACTTAGAACCAAACACGAACGAAATTCGAATCGACATTAGACGGTTAATTGAAAATCACTTTACTCGGCCCAAACACCTTAACAATATAATTACGACAATTAGTAGATACAATACCAACATAATTATGTTATACAAGAACGTATATATATAAATTGCTACAATCATACACATAAAAGTATATACATGGAATAATTTATGTAAAACAACTAATTTATTTATCACACATAATTAGTTATAAGAAAAATACAAAATATATATATACACATAGACATGCAACATTTATATGTATGTATATGGACGCGTATATATATGTATAGACAAGCAATGTTTATATATATGTATATATATTCACACACAAAATACACGCATACATACATTTATTCATACGCATGTAAACAAACACATGTACATATGTATACAAAACAAATCAAACAATTATAAAACACATAAATATATATACATGTTACACACATGCATGCATGAGTATGAAATCTATACGTACATACTTGCATTCATACTTATACACATACATGTATACATACATATAACACACACATGCATGCAAAAGATGCCATGCACACTAACAAACAAAGATACAAATTCAAACACACCACCCCCATGCCCAATCCACACACTCCCTCTTTCTCTTACTCTTCCCTATGACCCTTTACTTTTCTGCTTTTTGACAGCATTCAGCTGTCAACTTCCAACAACTATAACTTGTTCCATACTTCACGAAATCACTCCATTCTTTTTACATAATCAATTTCTACTTCCTCCAGAAAACTCCCAAGTGGTCTGACTCATTTTCATCAAGATTTCGACCTCCAAACAGCCGTTAAAACTCAGGTGCACAGAAACCGACAAACTTTGCTATCTTCATTTCTTCTTCACGGTTAAGATACCAAATGAACTCCAAATCACCTCATTGTTTTATAAATGTCCTTGGAAATCAATTTACCTTGTTTGGGAAAAATCTTAGGAGCTTCTGAGACCCATAACTAAGCTTAATGTCCTTGAAAACGTAGAACAAGTGCAACAACATTACATGCAAAGGCTTGCATCTTCCTTCTTCCTTGATACTTGAACTTTTGAACATAAATCCTTGCAACAACTCCACACAGAAGATTCTTTGTTATCATTTGAAGGTCCTACCATCTAATAATCCATATCTCTTCATTATCCATCGAGAACTAGATACAAATCATACATTTTAAAATCAAAAACTCACTTTTATTAAGTTTTTGCACTCTATCATATACTCTTTCAAAACTATGACCAATACCTATTTTTAAACAAAAAATAAAGACCATTTAACATCCAAAATTTCGTGATTTTGAAGCCATGGTCGAAACTCTTATATGCAACAAAGTTGCATGTACAAAAAGACGAGTTTTCGAGTTTTAAAAACAACTATGTATTTTTATCATTACTTCTTGTTGGCCATGTGAAAGAACTTGTTTTGGTAGTAAAAATAAATGTTTTAACTAACAAAAGTCATTGGTATAAAAGCTTGGTCGAAAACACACATGTATGGAGGTTGCATGTGTGCCTAAACTTAGTTTTTGAGCACTAATTCCTTCACCTTTGCACCTTCACTTCATCTAAAGACAATACACTTTTTCTAACCGTATTTACAGATCTAAAATACTCTGGATACAGCAGCCTCACACGTAAGATTTGTTGAGCAACGGTCAAGGCAAAGCAACATCACGAAGGGTATTCATTTAAGAAGTTTAGTTATGATTTATTTGCATAGGTTGGATTTAACACTTGTATTAGCACATGAACACTTATAAAACATAAAACTCATGTAATATGACTTAATATGAGTCAAAGTATCTGAACATAAAACGTAACATAATGCATGGAACGTCTTGTACGTTAAAAACCGACATAACACGTTAAAATCTCAAAGCCAACATAAATCATATATGCATGACCCCAAACATTCCAGAACTTAAAAACATATTAAATGATGTTAAAAATAATTTAATGATGTTTTATAAGACATGCTAAACATGGTTTAAGCTTAAAACCGTTGTATTATCGAACCGACGTATTAAAAACTACTAAATCGGTTTATTTTTGTGCATATTTAAATTCAGGAAATTTTATAAGTTTATTTATGATAAATAATGTATTATATCATATTTTGATGAGTTATGGTGACTAAAATGACTAGCGACGTATTTTATGCAAAACTAGCTACGAAACCGACGTTTTTAAATTGTTAAATGACATAGTCTTGAGCTATAACTTATTTTTGAAATATTACAGAATATATACAAGTAAAAATATATAAAATAATATTATAAAAATATTTTGGAAGACAGGAAATACGAAAGACTCTTTAAAAGCTAAACTACGTGTATAACCGAAATGCGAAATGCGTAAAAACGAGTTTTTATATATATACAAGCCAATAACTATTTAGATCAGAATATTAAACTTAATATATTCTATATATAATGAGAATATAATTTTTAAAACTTATGGGCTGAAACTATTTATTAAAATGAATAAAAACCGCGTTATGGACATTACCGGCCCAATTAGCCCACTAAGTAAAATGAGGTATTTCTAATCAATAAATTTATTAATAAATAGTCTATTTTGAATATTTAAACAAGTATATACTTATTTGTACAAATTATGATTTATAAATGTATTGTTGGGCTTTAAACGTGTTGACGGGCCCAATAGGCCCAATAGTATCTTTACATGTAAAAATAACATAAAGCCCAATTGTTATCATATCTAGTTTATTTAATTATTAGTATTTGTATACAATAACCATGTTAAAAAAATCTAATTACATGCATACAAGATGTTACGTAAATTTTATTACTTACAAAACATATAAAATGGGCCCGAGTAAAGTATGACACTAAGCATAGAGCTCAATGATACTAGAAACTAAGTCTAATCTTAGCAACACCCTTAAACATAGGCATGCACCTATCTAGAAAAGGGCAAAGACTTGGAATATTCAACTCACTACTCGGTTTGCAAACCTTAACCTCGGTGAGTTTTCGTGCAAACCTTTCCCTTCTTTACTATGTTTTGGGATGGAATACATGCTACTAAAACTTTTTATGTGTACTAAAGTTTAAGATTTGTTACTTCCTATATAATTGTCCCTTCTTTAGAGCACACCAATAACCCTAGTTGGGCCACTAGTATTATGGGTAGCGCTATCTGAGAAACCCTCACACACAATGGTCTCCCCACTGAGATTTGTAAATCGTTGTGGCAAAATTACTAACTATTTTTATTAGTTCATTAATGGGAAGTGAACTACGCAGGGATGGAACGCCGACATATGGTCTTGCTGCTAGATCGTATGGGTGGTGCAGGATTGGCTGTGCGACTTGAACAATGTACACTAAGAAACGAATGAAATATTGTTAGCTTTGTTTATTAGAAAGAATACAAACTGTTTACTTATTAAATGTTTTAAACTGCTCGAGCTCACCAGCTTTATGCTGACGCAAACTCTTTTAAGTAGGTATTTCAGGACGTTAAACTAAGAAGGAGAGGTAGACGAGAAGCTTTTAGTGCCTAACACTTTGGAGTCTATCTTAGAGACTTGCTTTATTATTTCCGCTGCCTAGGAAATAGATTTAAACTTCATCCGTTTTATTATGATTACAAACATTATGCTATTGGGTTGCTCATGCCCACTTTTGGTTTAAGACGATTGTTAAGACTATTTTGTACTAGTTGATGATGAAGTTATCTTAGTCCTACTTAATTAAGTGTTTTACCAGTCTTTCGTCTTGCCCCTACTGGCGGGGTGCGATAGAGGTATCAGAGCTAAAGGTTTTAGTGAATTATGAAGTTTAGAATAAGTATATGAACTTTCTAAGCTTTAACCGAAAGACATAAGTACTTGGACTTTGATCTAGGGATATTAGAGCATTAGGATATAATTCTTTCATAATAACAACTATCAATACATGAATGTAAATGTTTTAGATGGACACAACTTGTTTGGCTAACTCGTAGTTTTGTATCAACTGCTTTTAGACCTAAGGTTAACTTAAAAGCAAATCAATTACCAAATGCTTATACAATAGAACTGGCTGATGGAAAGGTTATTAAAACAATTGAAGTAATTAGGAATTGTGCCTTAATTCTTGATGATTATGGATTTTCAATCGATCTATTGCCTATAGAACTAGGGAGCTTTGATGTAGTGATAGGGATGGATTGGCTGTCCAAAAATGGAGCCGAAATAGTCTGTGGAAAGAAACTCATGAAAATTCCTTTAAGTGAAGGAAGGACCATCGTCATACATTAAGAGAAGTCGAGGAATTATCTGAATATCATATCGTGTATGAAAGCCAACAAATGTCGACGGAAAGGATGTATTGTTTACATTGCATACGTAATGCAAACTGAATCGGAAAAGAGAAATGAAAATGTACCTGTGGTAATGGAATATGCTGATGTGTTTCCTAAAGAACTACCATGACTGCCTCCAACAAGACAAGTTGACTTTAGAATTGATTTGATTCCAGGGGCAGCACCTGTAGCCAAATCTCCTTATCGATTAGCACCCACTGAAATGCAAGAGTTGATGAAACAATTGCAAGAACTCATTGACAAAGGATTTATTCGTCCAAGTTATTCACCATGGGGAGCACCAGTATTATTCGTGAAGAAGAAAGATGGAACTCTAAGAATGTGCATCGATTATCATGATCTCAACATACTGATGAGTAAAAATCGTTACCCGTTGCCAAGAATTGATGATCTCTTTGATCAACTACAAGGAGCAAGTTATTTTTCTAAGATTGATTTGAGATTAGGATATCATCAATTGAAGGTCAAGGAGGAGGATATACCAAAGATTGCATTTAGGACAAGATATGGACATTACGAATTCTTAGTAATGCCATTTGGGATGACAAACGCACCTGTAGTTTTTATGGATTTGATGAATCGAGTTTGTAAGCCATACTTGGATAAATTCGTTATAGTATTCATTGATGATATACTAATTTATTCCAAGAATAAGGAAGATCATGAACAACATCTAAGGTTAATATTACAGTTACTTCGAGATGAGCAGTTATATGCTAAGTTCACTAAATGTGAATTTTGGTTACGAGAAGTACAATTCCTTGGTCATATTGTGAATGAAAAAGGAATCCAAGTTGATCCAACAAAGATTGAAGCAATAAAGAAATGGGAAATTCCTAAATCACCAAAAGAAATTAGGCAATTCTTGGGTTTAGCAGGCTACTACCGATGATTCATTCAAGATTTTTCAAGAATAGTCGTACCTTTAACCTCACTGACTCAAAAGAACAAAAATTTTGAATGAGGAGAAAAGCAAAATGAAGATTTTAAAATTTTGAAAGATAAGTTATGTAGCGCTCCAATTTTCTCCTTTCCAAATGGAACAAATGATTTTGTTGTATATTGTGATGCTTCACATCAAGGCATGGGATGTGTATTAATGCAAGAAAATAAAGTAATAGCCTATGCATCATGGCAACTAAAAGTGCATGAGAAAAATTATACGACCCATGATTTGGAACTTGGATCTGTAGTGTTTGCACTTAAAATTTGGAGGCACTATTTGTATGGAACAAAGTGTATTATCTACACTGATCACAAAAGTCCTCAGCACATATTAGATCCGAAAATGTTCAATATGAGACAACAAAGATGGGTTGAGTTACTCAATGACTACGACTGTGAGATCCGTTATCATCCCGGGAAGGCGAATGTCATTGCTAATGCATGAAGTCGTAAGGAAAGAGAGAAACCCTTAAGAGTACGAGCAATGCAAATCGTAGTGATACCTAATTTAATGGATCAAATTAGGATTGCTCAAAAGGAAACATTTGAAAAAGAAGATGCCAAAGAAAAAGAAATGATCGGGATTGATAAGCACTTAAATAAAGGAGATTATGACATTGGGAGATTTAAAGGTAGAGTATGGATACCTGCCTCTGGTGATTTAAGGAAATTAGTGATGGATGAAGCACATAAGTCTAAATACTCTATTCATCCAGGAAATGACAAAATGCACTAGGATTTGAAATGTAATTATTGGTGGCCAGGTATGAAAAAGACCATTGCACAATATGTTGAAAAATGTCTGACATGTTCAACGGTAAAGGCTGAATATCAAAAGCCGTCAGGTTATCTACAACAACCATGTATTCCTGAATGGAAATAGGAAGGAATCACAATGGATTTTATCACCAAATTACCAAGAACATCTAGTGTTTATGATGCAATCTGGGTAATTGTTGACCGTTTGACAAAATCAGCACACTTCCTACCAACCAAAGAAAGTTATAGCATGGAACGATTGGCCAAATTATATGTGGACGAAATAGTGATAAGACATGGAGTGCCTTTATCCATTATATCCGATCGTGATATCCGTTTCACATTTAGGTTTTGGCAAACTTTCCAACAAGCATTAGGCACACATTTGGATTTAAGCATAGCTTATCATCCACAGACCGATGGGCAAAGTGAACGAACCATACAAACCTTAGAAGATATACTTAGAGCATGTGTTCTAGATTAGGAGGAAACTAGGATATTCATTTACCTTTAATTGAGTTTTTCTATAATAATAGCTATCACTCTAGCATTAAGATGGCACCATTCGAAGCTTTATATGGTCGAAAATGTAGGTCCCCACTATGTTGGGCAGAAGTGGGAGATAGTCAGATAACTGGACCCGAAAAATCTAAGAAACAACTGACAAGATTGTCCAAATTAAAGAAAGGCTAAAGACAGCTCGTGATCGTCAAAAGAGTTATGCGGACAAGAGACGAAAACCTTTAGAATTTGAAATAGGTGATATGGTGCTACTAAAAGTGTCACCTTGGAAAGGTATTATAGGTTTTGGAAAAAGGGGAAAGTTAAGTCCACGGTATATAGGACCTTTTGAGATTATATGAAAGGATGGACCCGTAGCCTATCATCTAAAGCTACCCGAAGAATTAAGCAACATTCACGATACATTCCGTGTGTCGAACTTACGAAAGTGCTTCATTGATGGAACACAAGTCATCCCATACGAGGAAGTTCATGTTGATGACAAATTGCAATTTAAAGAAGAATCAATTGAAATTATGGATCGAGGAGAAAAGATGTTAAAACGAAGTAAGATACAAATTGTACGAGTAAGATGGAATTCTATACGAGGCCAGAGTTTACATGGGAACGTGAGGACGAAATGAAAAAGAAGTATCCACATTTGTTTAGCTCACAAGTGGCAGACAACCTTAACTAAATTTCGAGGACGAAATTTCTCTAACAATAGGAGACTGTAACAACCTTGAAAATTTAGGTCTAATTTGAACCTTTATTATTAATTAAATCGTCTAGAATATTTCGTAAGTTAATTTCTAAGTTAGACATATAATCGGTATTCTATGGATCAATTAAAGGAACATATTATTTCGAATAACGAACTTAGGACCATACACGAACTAGATTCGAATCGACATTAGACAGTTAAGTGAAAATCACTATACTCGGCCCCAACTTAACAATATAATTACGACAATTAATAGACACTATACCAACATAATTATGTTATACAGGAACGTATATATATAAATTTCTACAATCATACACATAAAAGTATATACATGGAATCATTTATGTAAAACAACTAATTTATTTATCACACATAATTAATTATAAGAAAAAAACAATATATACACACACACACACAAACATGCAACATATATATGTATGTATTTGGACGCGCATATATATATATGTATAGACAAGCAATGTTTATATATATGTATATATACATACACACAAAATACACGCATACATATATTTATTCATACGCATGTAAACAAATACATGTACATATGTATACAAATCAAATCAAACAATTATAAAACACATTTGTTAAAACGAAGTAAGATACAAATTGTACGAGTAAGATGGAATTCTATACGAGGCCAGAGTTTACATGGGAACGTGAGGACGAAATGAAAAAGATGTATCCACATTTGTTTAGCTCACAAGTGGAAGACAACCTTAACTAAATTTCGAGGATGAAATTTCTCTAACAATGGGAGACTGTAACAACCTTGAAAATTCAGGTCTAATTTGAACCTTTATTATTTAGTAAATCGTCTAGAATATTTCGTAAGTTAATTTCTAAGTTAGACATATATTCCGTATACTATGGGTCAATTAAAGGAACATATTATTTCGAATAACGAACTTAGAACCATACACGAACTAGATTCGAATCGACATTAGACAGTTAATTGAAAATCACTATACTCGGCCCAAACTTAACAATATAATTACGACAATTAGTAGACACTATAGCAACATAGTTATGTTATACAAGAACGTATATATATAAATTTCTACAATCATACACATAAAAGTATATACATGGAATCATTTATGTAAAACAACTAATTTATTTATCACACATAATTAATTATAAGAAAAAAACAATATATATATATATACACACACACAAACATGCAACATATATATGTATGTATTTGGACGCGCATATATATATGTATAGACAAACAATATTTATATATATGTATATATACATACACACAAAATACACGCATACATATATTTATTCATACGAATGTAAACAAATACATGTACATATGTATACAAATCAAATCAAACAATTATAAATCACATTTGTTAAAACGAAGTAAGATACAAATTGTACGAGTAAGATGGAATTCTATACGAGGCCAGAGCTTATATGGGAACGTGAGGACGAAATGAAAAAGAAGTATCCACATTTGTTTAGCTCACAAGTGGCAGACAACCTTAACTAAATTTTGAGGACAAATTTCTCTAACAATGGGAGACTGTAACAAACTTGAAAATTCAGGTCTAATTTGAACCTTCATTATTTATTAAATCGTCTAGAATATTTCGTAAGTTAATTTCTAAGTTAGACATATATTCGGTATTCTATGGATCAATTAAAGGAACATATTATTCGAATAACGAACTTAGAACCAGACACGAACTAGATTCGAATCGACATTAGACAGTTAATTGAAAATCACTATACTCGGCCCAAACTTAACAATATAATTACGACAATTAGTAGACACTATACCAACATAATTATGTTATACAAGAACGTATATATATAAATTTCTACAATCATACACATAAAAGTATATACATGGAATCATTTATGTAAAACAACTAATTTATTTATCACACGTAATTAATTATAAGAAAAAAACAAAATATATATATATATACACACACAAACATGCAACATATATATGTATGTATTTGGACGCGCATATATATATGTATAGACAAGCAATGTTTATATATATATGTATATATACTTACACACAAAATACACGCATACATATATTTATTCATACGCATGTAAAAAAATACATGTACATATGTATACAAATCAAATCAAACAATTATAAAACACATTTGTTAAAACGAAGTAAGATACAAATTGTACGAGTAAGATGGAATTCTATACGAGGCCAGAGTTTACATGGGAACGTGAGGACGAAATGAAAAAGAAGTATCCACATTTGTTTAGCTCACAAGTGGAAGACAACCTTAACTAAATTTCGAGGACGAAATTTCTCTAACAATGGGAGACTGTAACAACCTTGAAAATTCAGGTCTAATTTGAACCTTTATTATTTATTAAATCGTCTAGAATATTTCGTAAGTTAATTTCTAAGTTAGACATATATTCGGTATTCTATGGGTCAATTAAAGGAACATATTATTTCGAATAACGAACTTAGAACCATACACGAACTGGATTCGAATCGACATTAGACAGTTAATTGAAAATCACTATACTCGGCCCAAACTTAACAATATAATTACGACAATTAGTAGACACTATACCAACATAAGTATGTTATACAAGAACGTATATATATAAATTTCTACAATCATACACATAAAAGTATATACATGGAATCATTTATGTAAAACAACTAATTTATTTATCACACATAATTAATTATAAGAAAAAAAATATATACATATATACACACACAAACATGCAACATATATATGTATGTATTTGGACGCGCATATATATATATATATATATATATATATATATATATATATGTATAGACAAGCAATATTTATACATATGTATATATACATACACACAAAATACACGCATACATATATTTATTCATACACATGTAAACAAATACATGTACATATGTATAAAAATCAAATCAAACAATTATAAAACACATTTGTTAAAACGAAGTAAGATACAAATTGTACGAGTAAGATGGAATTCTATACGAGGCCAGAGTTTACATGGGAACGTGAGGACGAAATGAAAAAGAAGTATCCACATTTGTTTAGCTCACAAGTGGCAGACAACCTTAACTAAATTTCGAGGACGAAATTTCTCTAACAATGGGAGACTGTAACAACCTTGAAAATTCAGGTCTAATTTGAACCTTTATTATTTATTAAATCGTCTAGAATATTTCGTAAGTTAATTTCTAAGTTAGACATATATTCGGTATTCTATGGGTCAATTAAAGGAACATATTATTTCGAATAACGAACTTAGAACCATACACGAACTGGATTCGAATCGACATTAGACAGTTAATTGAAAATCACTATACTCGGCCCAAACTTAACAATATAATTACGACAATTAGTAGACACTATACCAACATAAGTATGTTATACAAGAACGTATATATATAAATTTCTACAATCATACACATAAAAGTATATACATGGAATCATTTATGTAAAACAACTAATTTATTTATCACACATAATTAATTATAAGAAAAAAAATATATACATATATACACACACAAACATGCAACATATATATGTATGTATTTGGACGCGCATATATATATATATATATATATATATGTATAGACAAGCAATATTTATACATATGTATATATACATACACACAAAATACACGCATACATATATTTATTCATACACATGTAAACAAATACATGTACATATGTATAAAAATCAAATCAAACAATTATAAAACACATTTGTTAAAACGAAGTAAGATACAAATTGTACGAGTAAGATGGAATTCTATACGAGGCCAGAGTTTACATGGGAACGTGAGGACGAAATGAAAAAGAAGTATCCACATTTGTTTAGCTCACAAGTGGCAGACAACCTTAACTAAATTTCGAGGACAAAATTTCTCTAACAATGGGAGACTGTAACAACCTTGAAAATTCAGGTCTAATTTGAACCTTCATTATTTATTAAATCGTCTAGAATATTTCGTAAGTTAATTTCTAAGTTAGACATATATTTGGTATTCTATGGATCAATTAAAGGAACATATTATTCGAATAACGAACTTAGAACCACACACTCCCTCTTTCTCTTTCTCTTCCCTATGTCCTTTTACTTTTCTGCTTTTTGACAGCATTCAGATGTCAACTTCCAACAGCTATAACTTTTTCCATACTTCACGAAATCACTCCATTTGTTTTCCATATCAACTTCCACTTCCTCCAGAAAAATTCCCAGTGGTATCACTCATTTTCATCAAGACCGCAACCTCCAAACAGCCATTAAAACTCAGGTGCGCAGAAACCGACCAGCTTTGCTATTTTCACTTCTTCTTCACAGTTAAGGTACCAATGAACTCCAAATCACCTCATTCTTTTTTTAATATCCTTGGACTTAAATTTACTTTGTTTGGTAAAAATCCCACAAGCTTTTAAGACCCATAACTAAGCTTAAAGTCCTTGAAAACGTGGAACAAGTGCAGCAACATTACAAGCAAAGGCTTGCATCTTCCTTCTTCCTTGATTTTTGAAATTTTGAACAAAAATCCTTGCAACAACTCCTCATAGAAGATTCTTTGTTATCATTTGAAGGTCCTACCATCTAATAATCCATCTCTCTTCATTATCCATCGAGAACTAGGTACAAATCATACATTTTAAAATCAAAAACTCACTTTTATTAACGTTTTTGCACTCTATCATATACTCTTTCAAAAATATGACCAAGAACTAGTTTTAAAAAGAAAATAAAGACCATTTAAGATGCAAGATTTCATGATTTTGAAGCCATGGTCAAAATTCTTACATGCAACAAGGTTGCATGTACAAAAAGACGAGATTTCGAGTTTTAAAAACAACTATGTATTTTTATCATTACTTCTTGTTGATCAAGAGAAAGAACTTATTTTGGCAGTAAAAATAAATGTTTTAACTAAAAAAATTTATTGGTATAAAAGCTTGGCCGAAAAACACACATGCATGGAGGTTGCATGTAACTAAACTTAGTTTTTGAGCACTAATTCCTTCACCTTTGCACCTTCACTTCATCTAAAGACAATACACTTTTGTTAACCATATTTACAGCCCTAAAATTCTATGGATACATCAGCCCCAAACATAAGATTTATTGAGCAACGGTCAAGGCAAAACAACATCACTAAGGGTATTCATTTAACTTGTTTAGTTATGCTTTACTTGCATAGTTTGCATTTAACACTTGTATTAGCACATGAAAAATTATAACACATAAAACACATGTAATATTACTTAATATGAGTCAAAGTATCTGAACATAAAACATAACATAATGCATGCAACGTCTTGTACGTTAAAAACTGACATAACAGGTTAAAATCTCAAAACCGACATAAATCTTACATGCATGACCTTCCAGAACTTAAAAACATCTTAAATGATGTTAAAATAATTTAATGATGTTTTACAAGACATCCTAAATATGGATTAAGCTTAAAACCGTTGTATTACCGAACCGACGTATTAAAAACTACTAAATCGGTTTATTTTTGTGCATATTTAAATTCTGTAAATTTTATAAGTTTATTTATGATAAATAATGTATTATATTATATTTTGATGAGTTTTGGTGACTAAAACGACTAACGACGTATTTTATGCAAAGTAGCTACGAAACCGACGTTTTTAAATTGTTAAATGACATAGTCTTTAGCTATAACTTATTTTTGAAATATTAAAGAATATATACAAGTAAAAATATATAAAATAATGTTATAAAAATATTTGGGATGACTGGAAATACGAAAGACTCTTTAAAAGCGAAATTACATATATAACCAGAACGCGAAATGCGTAAAAACGAGTTTTTATATATATACAAGACAATCACTATTTAGATCAGAATATTACACTTAATATATTCTATATATAATAAGAATATAATTTTTAAAACTTATGGGCTGAAACTATTTATTAAAATGGATAAAAACCGCGTTATGGACATTACCGGCCCAATTAGCCCACTAAGTAAAATGAGGTATTTCGAATCAATAAATTTATTAATAAATAGTCTATTTTGAATATTTGAACAAGTATATACTTATTTGGAAAAATTATGATTTATAAACGTATTGTTGGGCTTTAAACGTCTTGACGGGCCTAGCAGGCCCAATAGTAACTTTACATGTAAAAATAACTTAAAGCCCAATTGTTAGCCTACCTAGTTTATTTAATTATTATTATTTGTATACGATAACCATGTTAAAAAAATTTAGTTACATGCATACAAGATGTTACGTAAATGTTGTAACTTACAAAACATATAAAATGGGCCCGAGTAAAGTATGACACTAAGCATAGAGCACAGTGATACTAGCAAGTCAATCTAATCTTAGCAACACGTTTAAACATAAGTATTCACCTATCCAAAAAAGGGCAAACACTTGGAATATCAACTCACTAATCGGTTTGCAAACCTTAACCTCGGTGAGTTATCGTGCAAACCTTTCCCTTCTTTACTATGTTTTGGGATGGAATACATGCTATTAAAACTTTTTATGTGTACTAATGTTTAAGATTTGTTACTTTTCATATTGTTGTCCATTCTTTAGAGCACACCGTTAACCCTAGTTAGGGCCATTAGTATTATGGGTAGCGCTATCTGAGAAACCCTCACACACAGTGGTCTCCCCACTGAGATTTGTGAATCGTTGTGGCATAATTACTAACTATTTTTATTAGTTCATTAATGGGAAATGGATTACGCAGGGATGGAACGCCGACATATGGTCTTGTTGCGAGATCAAATGGGTGGTGCAGGGTTGACTGTGCGACTTGAACATTGTACACGAACAAACAAACTAAATATTGTTATCTTTGTTTATTACAAAGAATACAAACTGTTTACTTATTAAATGTTTTTAACTGCTCAAGCTCACCAGCCTTATGTTAACCCAAACTTTTTTAAGCAAGTATTTCAGGAGATTAAACTAAGAAGGAGAGGTAGACGGGAAGCTTTTGGTGCCTAACACTTTGGAGTCAAACTGAGAGACTTGCTTTATTATTTCCACTGCCTAGGAACTAGATTTAAACTTCATCCATTTTATTATGATTACAAACATTAGGCTATTGGGTTGTTCATACCCACTTTTGGTTTTAAGAGGATTGTTAAGACTATTTTGTACTAGCTGATGATGAAGTTATCTTATTCCTACTTAATTAAGTGTTCTACCAATCTTTCGTCTTGCCCCTACCAGCAGGGTGCGACAGCTAGGCTGGAGTCGCAAGCATCTGCTTAGGTGTCTTAGGATATTGAGAACATTTAACATTACAATTTTATAATGTTATGCGTTGTTAAACATCTTTAATCGCTTCTGCAAACTTTAAACTTATGTTATTTTGAAAACTATTTAATTAACGCTTCCGCAACTTATTAACTATATCTATTTTGATATTATTAAACTTCCGCAACTCTGATTTTATAAAACTGTTCTATCCAAGTAATTGGATGTACGTATGCAACCAGACATGTAGGTCTCGCTACTGTTGTCACACCCCGAGCCGGCGGGGTTGGATCGGATTCCCCGTCGGGCGGAAGGTTCCCGGGGCACAATATCGTGAGTGATAATCGGAATGATCAGATTGTTTACATTGCATATGATATATAAATGAGAAACTGCTAAAATAAAATAGAATTACAAAGTTAAATTACATCATTTAAGTTTATAATTTAACAATGTAAATATACTATCGCATCATAATCTTCTATCTTGTATCTACACATGATATACAAAATAATTGTATAATGATGTCCAAAAGTATGTGTGACAGTTGTATACGAGAATTACGTCATCAATGATGTGATCACATTTGATCGTTCTAGAAATCCGCGCTAAATTGGTAATTGAAATTACTACAGGTTGATAGTACACGAAAAATGATGAACGTGGGCGAAAACCGTGCACAAAACGGAGTCCTGGATTGCCCGGAATCGAAAAACGAAGAAAAATTTCTAAGTGTTGATCGAATGGGCTCGTCGTGGTACGCGATGCTTGGAAATTATCTGAAATTCCCGTAAATCTTCGCAGTACGCGAAGCCCTCTTTTGCTTCTAGTCGCGGTACGCGACGAGTGTGGCGGTGCAACAATCTGATCTACTTCATCAGATTTCATGCAAGATTTAATTTTTATTCCTCTTCTCGCATCTGTTTCATTTTCACGCGAAGAACAACCACAAATCACCATCTAAACCCCTTTCTGAAGCTGCCAGACTCCACCGATTGCACCCGTGAACGTGTTTACAAGTTCTGATCGTTGTTTTAACCGCAGATATCCGTCAGATTAGGTAATGATCCGTTTAAACTTTCTCGTTTGATTTTGATTGATTAGATCTTGATTTTGAACGTAATGACATAGTTAGGATTGTTGATTATTGCCTAGATGATGGCTAGGATTGATTATAAACAAAGAACACGAAGTTTTAACGGTTAAATCCTTGTTTTGATCTGTTGTAATGCCCGTAGGGTTTGCATTAAACCATATCTATGATTATAACCCATTTGATTATAACAATGTAGGTGATTAGTTGAATTAATCCTTGAAATGCAAGGTTAAATCCAAGTGTTTCAAACTAATCACAATCATTAACATACTCATTGGAACGATTATCTTATGTTTGTGATAACAGTCAGATTAGTTTGTTAAACTTGGTTATTATACCTATTCTGATGCTACATTGTGATATTTCATGATATTTGGGTAGTCAATAACAAGGATTGATCATTCCTAAGCCATTATATTATCTAGAAACTGTTACAGTATCATAATCAACAACGTTAACTATTTGATTAATCCGAGATTATTCTGATTAATCAAAAGTGTCATCAACCTTGTATTAGGAATCTAATGCAATGTAGGTTCCTACATTATCATACATTGTATGATATGATAACAAATTAATCAATTAAACATTTAATATTGGTTTGATGACATACCAAGCAATGTCTTTGACATTGAACGTTCTGAAAGATCTAATCAGTAAACTAGAACATAAATAACTCATTAAATATAACTAAATACAGAATCATCTATTTGTTAACAGCTTCGAGATATTTTGCTACCTTTATATCATCAGGTGAGTTTCGTACAACCCCTTTTTCTTTTTAGTGTTTTACAAACATCTGGGTAACTCTGCGAACTTGTTGGACTAAAAGAACCAATAAGCCAGATCAGAAAAATCTCTAAGTCTCACAGCATTACAACAACTGAAGAAGAACACAAAAGCTGATGTGAAGAAGTTACAAGATCTGAAGATATATACAACAGCTGATGTGTAAGTCATCAGGAGTTGTAGTGTGTAGTTAGTCTTCAGTAGTTTCCTTATTATTTGTAAAAGTCTGATGAGTAGTTTACTCATCAGATGTTTTAGTAATTTTGTCTTCAGTAGTTTTGTTCTTCAGTACTTGTAGAGTTTGTCTTCAGATGTTGAAGACATCCTCAGTAGTTTAGTTTATTTCAGTTGTTTTGTTTTGTCTGTTAGGTGTCAACATCATGTGACATCATCAGACGTCACTGTTCTATATATATAGGCAGTTGACATGTTTGTAACAACAACGAAGTTAATGAATTGAAAGAATTATTCCTTTTACAGAAAACCTTCTCTCTCTATAACAAACTTGCGTTACTGTTTGATTGATATTGTTCTTACTTTACTTATGCTAATTCTGTGTTGATTTCCGCTGCTATACTCTACTGATTTATCAATTGAGAACATCTGATCCTACAATTGGTATCAGAGCTGGTTAATCATTGATCGATTTCACAATTGATCTCTGAAACTGCTCAAATTTGTTCTCAAATTGAGTGAATTAGCTGATTAAGTAAGAATTTGTTATAGATCGACGTTTTTCTGTTAACTTCTGTTGATTTGCATTTCAATATCAATCTGTTTTGCATCAATTGATTGAGATTTGAATTAGTTTGTGTTAGATTGATTGAATCTGTGATCATGTCAACTCCAACAATGATCCGCACAATACAGGATCCGCAACCAAGCCTCCGATGCTTGTGCGGAGTGAGTACAACATATGGCAACGTAGAATGCTACATCACCTGTCGATTAACAGTGCAGGATGTTGGAAATCTGTTGTGCATGGACCATATAAACCCACGATCACTGATCCTGAAACTAAGATCATGATTCCGAAACCTGCTGATATGTATTCGGATGAGGACATTAAACTGTTTGAAATTGATGCTAAAGCTCATGGTATTCTGGCCATGGCTTTGCCGAATGAGATCTATTCTGGCTTGATGCATCATGATACTGCTCATGATCTCTGGGTTGCACTGAAAGAACAATTTGGTGGAACCGATGAGGTTTTAGCAAATACTAGAGAAATTCTGGCTCAGCAGTATGAGACATTTTCTCACCGAAAGGGTGAATCATTGACTCAACAATTTGAGCGATTCTCATGCTTAATTTCTGAGTTGAAAATGGTCAAGCAAGAGTACACTAATAGTCAGATGAATAACAGATTTCTCAGATCATTGCCTGAGAGATGGGACACTTACACAATTGTCCTACGCTCTAATTCAAATCTGGAACATCTCTCTCTTACCCAATTACATGGGAAACTCTTAACCTTTGAGAGAGAGGTTGAACAGAAGAGAAAACTGTCTTCATCTGGTAAACTTGCTGATGATTTTGTTTCCGGTAATGCTGCTTTACTTGGTCAGGAGTCAGAGTTTAATGGGTCTGAATGTTCTTATGATGAGCATATTGATTTTTCTACTAACAATTCTGATCATGCTTTTGTGGGAGTTGAGGGTAATGCAGGAAGTTATAATGACAACTTATGTTTTGTGATGGATGATCTGAAAGGTATCCCGGATGATGATCTAGAGGAGATGGACATTTTGAGTCAAATGGCATTGATCAACATCAGATCACAAAAGTTTTATAAAAGAACAGGAAGGAAATTCCCTGGATTATCTGGCAAGACTAAGGTTGGATTTGACAAAGGAAAGCTGAGGTGTCATAAGTGTAATAAGCTTGGTCACTTTGCTAGGGAGTGCAAAACATCTGGTTCCAATCCTGCTGCACCTTTTGTTACCTTTCCAAGCAACAACTCCTCAGGCAAAGGACCACAATCTTCTGGAGTCATATCTCTTCGCTCAAAAGTCAATGGTCACAACATACATCTCAGTCCTGCTGAGCTAAGGGATGTTCTTCAACTGGATGATGCCAACCTAGTCACTCAGTTCCCTAA
The DNA here is from genome assembly GCA_009363875.1 of Mikania micrantha. Taxonomy (NCBI): domain Eukaryota; kingdom Viridiplantae; phylum Streptophyta; class Magnoliopsida; order Asterales; family Asteraceae; genus Mikania; species Mikania micrantha. Next base: position 18,499 of record SZYD01002170.1, on the reverse strand, counting down.
AAGCGCCACTGACCTCTGTTTTACAAGTCATGAATACCAGGGAGACTTGAGTGACTCCACACTGTTCAAGAAGCACTTTAATGATCCAGAGCGGCTGATTTTCCACATGATCAACATTTGCCTGGCTCCGAAGTCCTCTTCATGGGATCAAATGTCATCTAGATGGCAACAGGTATTGTATTCTATACTCGAATCTCAAAAGCTAAACTTTTCTCAAATACTCTTTTCGGAATTAACTGAACATGCTGGTAAGCCTGTTTCATCTAGATGGTTGCTTTATCCTCGTTTTATTATGGCCATCATAGAGAAACAGCTGCCACAAACAGGCCTTGTTGGTCAGGGAATCCCTGCTCCAGCTGTCTTGCTGGAAGTATATTCCCGACACAACTCCAACCTCACGCTAAAAGAGGCTGCCCGGAAGCTCAAACCCAAGCAAAGGGAACCCACAGCCTCATCCTCAAAATCCAAATTCAAAGTCCCCACTAAACCCAAATCTTCTAAGCTAAAAAAGGCTGCTCAGGGAAATGAGTCCCCTGAGTCTGCCCATGCCTCACCACGGCATGAAATGGCCACTGGTAGTAGTCAACCAGTGGTTCATCAGACTCCACCTGCTCAAACCGCCCAGGTTTCCTCTCAACAGGATCCTGAAGCAACCATTGTAGGGGCTACCACATCTCTAGAACCTCGTTCACTTGAACAGGTTTCTATTGAACAGCATCTCTCTCCCCGGGTGCACTCCTCTTCAAACCCACTTTCTATAGAAACCACCACCAATAGCCCAACATTTGTTATTGATCAAATCCTGAATCAGCTGAACACTCCTTCTCCCTCCCAGACACCTATCAATACTGGAAAAAGCTCCAACATTGAGGGGGAGGAACATAGTGTCTCTGATAACCCACAGGATCATGACTACAACATCAGATCTCCTAGTGTGGAAAGAGAGATTCTGATATCTGACAAGGCTGCTACTTCATCACCTCCATCATTTGGAGTGATTGCTAGTGGTACCATTGCTAAGACCTTGTTAGAGGCAACAACTGATGAAGGGGTTACCCCTGAGGTTGGAAGTCCCCAGTACCAAGACAAAGGGGCACCTGAAACTGTTGAGCCACACTCAACTCAGGTAGATCCTGAGATTCTCAGGAGGTCAGATGATTTAGCTACGGCTACTGATGACCAAATAACACTTGCTGAGGTTCTAAAGAAGAACCAAATCCTTGAGGCTGAGGTTTGTAGACTCAATGAGCTACTCTCCAAAATGTCCAAGGACAAAAGTCCATCTTCCCCACTTACCCCACAGATGGCACCTTCTCATTCTGAAGGTCACCCAAACACTTCAACCACAAATATTCAATTTGACAAGCCACCAGCTACTGCTTCAGGCACTAATCCTTTGGGTTTTAGCCCCCCAGAGGCATTAGCTGCTGCCTTCCTACAAATCCTCCCTCTCATCACTCCAGTCCTAAAAACAATTATTATTCAAGCCCTTGATGAGAGGTTACCTTCCAAATCCCATATTCAGCAGATGGTTGATGAGGCTGTGACTGCCAGACTTGCCACTATACATACTCCTTCTTCCCCTGCAGCCAAAAAGGGGGAGTTAGGAACTGAATCAGTCACAGCTTCAGCTTCCAAAAGACCAAGGTCTGAGGAGGTTGAATCTGAAAGGTCTCCTGCTCATGTTATTCAAGTTACTTATAAGAGACAAAGGAAGAATAAAACTGTTGAGACTATCAACAGAACTGATGTAGAAGGTGAGCAGGAGATAGTTGACAAGGAAATTGAAACAAGTGCTGAACCCATGGAAGTGACAACTACTGATGTACATAAATGTGATACAACCTCTGAAGTTCAAGTTCAAGCTACAACCTCTGAAGCTCAAGTTCAAGCTACAACTTCTGAAGTTCAAGTTCAAGTACAAAATCTAGTAGTTCAGGTTCAGGCTGAGACTCAAGTTGTTGAGGTCAGGGCTCCTCCTAAGAAGAGAAGGCATCTCAGGATTCAAGAAGAAGAGAGTTCTGATGAAGAAGACAGGTTGCCTATCTCTACAGTCATAAAGCCAAAAGCTCAAAAGCCTGCACCTTCAACAACTGAGGCAGCTCAGACAATTCAAAAGAAGACAGTTACCCTTCCTGCTAATTACATTCCTGAAAAGCCATTAGTTCTTGGTCAATCACCAACAATTACTCCAGAGGCTAGGATATTAGCAGTCAAAGTAAAATTGGAAGAAGAAGAGAACCAAAGAAAACATGATGAGCAATTCCTTAAGTTGGTGGACAAAGATTATCCTCAGACTTCAACTATCACTGCAATGAAAAAGGAAGCTCAAAGGCTGCATGCTCTGAAATGGACCTTTAAATATACAAAAGAACTGATCAGGATGTGGCCTGACCCAAGGTTCCTTCATAGGATTCACAAGAGAGATCCCCCAGCAGCCTATGCCAGTAGAATCAAAAGAGTGTTAGGTGCTGAAATCATGCTTGGGTCAGTGCTTGATCCTTGGGAAATAATAAAGGACTTCAAAAGTGTCTACAACTCTGGTGCCAAAGCTCCAAACTTCTTAGAGAACAAAATGATCAAAAAGGGACTTGTCTATAGGAAACTTGAACATGTTCTACAAGAAGAACTTTACTTGTTTTTAGAGGGTAAACACCCTGATGAGTTTGTGTACAGGGAGATTACAAGAGTTGAACTGAAGGATGGGACTACAGCCAAATACTTATCAGAATTTTATGGACCTGAGTCCTTCTTCGAAGGAGAACCTGAAAGACTAACTCCACAAGAGAAGATGCTACTACTTGAAGCATATGTAAGGGAGTCTTTCAGGTTAGTATACAATCAATAGCTTCAATGAGAGGGGTTAATGCTCATAGTCCATTTCCCCAATGGAGTTCCCTCTCATCTTTTGATAGTTAGAATTTTTGGAGGCTGTTGGTTATCAGGCTTATGCTTTAATTGGTCATTTTGACACTGATCTCAAAAGAAAAAGACATATCTTTCTGCCTGGGAATAAATAAGTGAGACCTTAAATAAGTTAGAGGTTTTTGGCTGCATTGGTTCAGGGGGAGTTTGTTGGACTAAAAGAACCAATAAGCCAGATCAGAAAAATCTCTAAGTCTCACAGCATTACAACAACTGAAGAAGAACACAAAAGCTGATGTGAAGAAGTTACAAGATCTGAAGATATATACAACAGCTGATGTGTAAGTCATCAGGAGTTGTAGTGTGTAGTTAGTCTTCAGTAGTTTCCTTATTATTTGTAAAAGTCTGATGAGTAGTTTACTCATCAGATGTTTTAGTAATTTTGTCTTCAGTAGTTTTGTTCTTCAGTACTTGTAGAGTTTGTCTTCAGATGTTGAAGACATCCTCAGTAGTTTAGTTTATTTCAGTTGTTTTGTTTTGTCTGTTAGGTGTCAACATCATGTGACATCATCAGACGTCACTGTTCTATATATATAGGCAGTTGACATGTTTGTAACAACAACGAAGTTAATGAATTGAAAGAATTATTCCTTTTACAGAAAACCTTCTCTCTCTATAACAAACTTGCGTTACTGTTTGATTGATATTGTTCTTACTTTACTTATGCTAATTCTGTGTTGATTTCCGCTGCTATACTCTACTGATTTATCAATTGAGAACATCTGATCCTACAGAACTGTTTTCTGAACATATGATATGCATCACTGATATCTGTGTGATTTCATGTGACTTTTGTGTGATTTCATGGGATTTTGCCGTTAGTATCTCTATCAAAGTATCAAAAAGTCCTCATCTCTTGAACTGTATCTAGTGAACCCATGTGGGGCCAAACATGAACCATTGATAGTACTATTGGCTGACAACCCATTTGCTGGGAGGATTGCATCTCCCCTGGTGTGAATGTTTGGTACCTGTTTCCAAAACAACTTCTTAATGTTTGTGATAGACATTAAGATCATGAGGCACTAAGATATTTACCGACGAGTAGTATCTTCATGAACGAACAACTGTCCGAAAGGAACTAGATACGGGTCCCATGGTTATCTAGAACTGAACTTTTGAGAACATACTTATCATATCATATTGTTTTAAATTTGAACTGTCAAACTCACCAGCTTTGTGCTGACGTTTTAAACTCAACATTTTGCAGGACAACGGTGACAACTCGGTGAGGATGCACTTCACTTAGTTGAACTTAAATGTATTAGATTATGTAATAAACTTAGTTGTAGACTGCAGTGTGTATGTTCATGACGAACCTTCTAATGTATTTACTTTAAGTTAATCTGTGTGCTTGTAATATCGGATCAAGTAAGTCACCCCTCACTTCTGAGACATCACCACTATGCTTCCGCAACCAGTTCAGTGACATCATATATGAGGTGACGAGAGGTGGGGGTGTGACAGGGTGGTATCAGAGCCACAGGTTATAGAGAATTAGGTTGACTTAGAGACCTAGACTATAACCATAGGCTCGTATAGTGACACAGAGAGCACCGAACATAACAACTGAACAACACTTGTTTTGAATAAAGCCAGAATAATCAGGTGGTACGAATACTAGTTATGAATGGCCAGCATAACTGAAATTTGCAACACGTGTGCGTTCTAGTTTAATTTAATTCAAGTAGAACATTAATAATTATAAGGACGAATAGTTGTTTTGAGATAGGAAGAAGCATCATATCATGTTCATATTAAATATTGTTATTTAATATTTACTTCATGATACTGATTAGAGATTTTGATTGTACAGCGATGGCCGATCAAGCCAAACAATATATTTACCAGAGATTTCCCTATCTGAGGTTGGACGACACCCCGAGTTCTAGTGCAGGATCAGACACGGATCCTAGTGAGGCTTCATCTGCAGCCTCTCAGGCGACCCCTGCTGGACCACATACACCATCATCCCCCAGACCTGTTACTCCACCACCACCACCATCACCAGTACTACCACCAGCAGTCCCCATTGTACCCAGTCCTCCACATTCACCCTTAGTTAATACTTCTGCTGAGAGGAGACAGAGCTCCTCTCCACGGAGAGTCCCTGCGTGGGACAGATTACGACGGATGCGGGGACAAGCCCGCAAGCCCACGGGGCTACCCCGAGACATCAGATGGCTCCCCGAGATGAGCCACAGACCATACATGAGGTGGGAGAATCCTCTCACCAAGCTGAGCTGCGGGCCTAAGGCAGGACCTTCATCACCATCAGACTACCCTGGAGGACACCCGCACCACAGTACTTGAGATTCTTACTTCACACCTGACTCTGATGGAGCAGGTGAATATCATGGGTACTGATGCCCAGACTTGGAGTGCGACCATAGAGGAGCGTTTGAGTAGGACCTGGAGACAGGCACTGGTTGCTGCATGTTGGCAGCAAGTTGCAGTCTGGAGAGGGAGACTACAAGGGTGGATTTGGATGCTTGGTACACTGAACACTGAGGCTAGACTTTTATTTTTAGCTATAGTATTGGCTACTATAGCAATTATACTAGCCTGTTTACCGTATTTCCTACGGTAAGTGCGATCGAGCATCACTCATTTTGGGACGTGTCATTGTACATACCGTAGATGGATAGGTTGTTACATGTATGGATGTTGTAGTAACACTCGTTTGTATCAAACTCGATGATAGTGCTAATAAATGGTTGTTTTGTGTATTTAATTGTGTAATGGATTATGTATGTTGTGTGTGATTGGTGTGTTAATATCATATTCATGTGATCAACAACTAGAGACTAAAAACAATTACATGTGAGAACATATCAACTTGAGAACATATCTACTGCCAGGGTGGCAATGTATCATAACATATCAAAGTCTTGTGTGGCAACATTTCAATTGTCTGTGTGACAACATTTCAAAGTCTTGTGTGGCAACATTTCAATTGTCTGTGTGACAACATGTCAAAGTCCTGTGTGGCAACATTTCAATTGTCTGTGTGACAACATATCAAAGTCCTGTGTGGCAACATTCCAATTGTCTGTGTGACAACATTTCAAAGTCCTGTGTGGCAACATTTCAATTGTCTGTGTGACAAGATTTCAAAGTCCTGTGTGGCATCATATCAAAGTCCTGTGTGGCAACATTTCAATTGTCTGTGTGACAACATATCAAAGTCCTGTGTGGCAACATTTCAATTGTCTGTGTGACAACATTTCAAAATCCTGTGTGCCAACATTTCAATTGTCTGTGTGACAACATTTCAAAGTCCTGTGTGGCATCATATCAAAGTCCTGTATGGCAACATTTCAATTGTCTGTGTGACAACATTTCAAAGTCCTGTGTAGCAACATTTCAATTGTCTGTGTGACAACGTTTCAAAGTCCTGTGTGGCATCATATCAAAGTCCTGTGTGGCAACATTTCAATTGTCTGTGTGACAACCTTTCAAAGTCCTGTGTGGCATCATATCAAAGTCCAGTGTGGCAACATTTCAGTTGTCTGTGTGGCAACATTTCAAAGTCATGTGTGGCATCATTTCAAAGTCCTGTGTGACAACATTTCAAAGTCATGTGGCATCATATCAAAGTCCTGTGTGGCAACATTTCAATTGTCTGTGTGACAACATTTCAAAGTGCTGTGTGGCATCATTTCAAAGTCCTGTGTGGCAACATTTCAAAGTCTTGTGTGGCAACATTTCAAAGTCCTGTGTAATATTTTGACAGGTTGTTGAATTATCAGGACTGAGTATTACTACGAATATCTGTATGATCTGTGTGTATCAAGAACATTTCTGGACTAAATTCATGTAGTTATACTGTATTCTTTATAATCACATTTCAATATAAATTTTCAGTGTAACTGAATATGATTGAATTTATGTGATAGAACGGGTTATATCTTTAATGTTCTTAAACTGACTTGAGTTTGTCTGCTTCTGAGCAGATTAATGGCTCCTAAACGAGGTCGACCAGCTAAGAGAGCTACTCAGAACATTACAAACCCTGAACAGAATCAAATTCCACCTTTGAATGTTGAATCAAATCCGGATCCGGGTGTAAATCCGGAAGAACATGGTTCCACCTGCTGGTACAAGTGGATCTGAAACAAATGAAGCTATGATAGCACGAATTGTGCGTGAACAATTATCTGCTGCTTGTGGTTCTGACACAACACCAACCACATATCACCGCAGGTTCTGGTGGGGAACACGATCATGCTGAACATAATGCTACTGGTGGTCACGTCGAAACTCATACTACCACCGGTGCAACAACCACAAAAACAACTGTTCCTGATCCACCACAGCAAGGGTGTACATATAAGTACTTTGCTTCTTGCAACCCTCCTACTTTGACAGGTAAGGAAGGAGCGGCTGGTCTTTTACGGTGGATCGAGGAAATGGAAACCAAACTCAAAATTAGCCAATGTTTGGCAGAGCATAAGGTGTCTTATGCTGCCTATTCTCTGAAAGACTCAGCTTTGACCTGGTGGAATACCCAGGCCAAGACTTTGGGTTCAGCCACAGTTGACTCGATGGGCTGGAATGATTTGAAAACTCTGATTAGATCAGAGTACTGCCCAATCACTGAAATTCAAAAACTCCTGGAGGAATTCTGGAATCACTCTATGATCGGTGCTGATTGTCTGGCTTACACCGATTGGTTTCACGAACTTACTTGTTTACTTCCCGATATGTTTCCTACGGAAGCAGCTTTAATCGAGAAGTACATTAAGGGTTTGATTCCCCAGATTCGGGGAATGGTGACTGCTGCTGAACCTACAACTCTGAAACATACGATTCTTTTGACCACTAAGCTTACCAATGAGGCGGTAAGGAGTGGTACTCTGTCTTTGAAACCTCAGACGGCTCACAGCCGTAGTGATATCGGTACCTCTAATGTTTCTAAAGGTACTAAACGAAAGTGGTTTGGCAAAACCAAGGCGAAAGCTCCAGCTGAGACTAACCAGAGCAAGCCAACTGTGAAAAACTATGGTGCTGCTATTCCTGAGAGGAAAAATTATACCGAGCAGGCGCCCAAATGCAATAAATGTCCATTTCATCACACGGGACCGTGTCCTACTTGTGCCAGCTGTAATAGAGTTGGACATTTCACCAAATATTGCAACTTTCCTGCTCTAACACCAAACCAAGCACCATGACAAACCACTCAAACCAACCGGTCATGCTACAAATGTGGAAGCCCTGACCATCTCATGCGAAACTGTCCAAACAATAACACCAATCAAGGAAATGAAGCTAGAGGGAGAGCTTTTCAGATTGGTGCAACCGAGGTGAGACATGATGCGAATATTGTTACTGGTACGTTTCTTCTTAATAATCTTTACGTATCAGTTCTCTTTGATAGATGAGCAGATAAGAGTTTTATCTCTCCTGAATTTGCATATTTACTTTCACTGCCTACGGTAGATCTAGAAACTCCTTATGTCATTGAACTTGCTAATGGCAAGTTGATCAAAACTAATAGTGTTATTCAAGGATGTTCCTTGAATCTGAATGATCATCTTTTCAATATCAATTTACTTCCTACTGAGCTTGGGCTTTGATGTCGTTGTTGGCATGGACTGGCTTTCTGATAACCAAGCGGAAGTTATGTGTCAAAACAAGATGATCCGTATTCCATTACCTAACGGTAATACACTGATAGTTCAAGGAGAACGAGCCGGTAGAAAACTTGGTATCATATCTTGTATGCGAGCTCAGAAATTCTTAAGGAAAGGTTGTTATGCTTTCCTAGCACATGTTACTGAGCACAATTCTTCACCCAAACAAATCACAGACATCCCAGTAGTCAAAGATTTTCCTGAAGTATTTCCTGAGGACATCTCAGGATTACCCCCAGTGAGACAAGTTGAATTTCGGATTGACTTGATTCCAGGTGCAACACCTGTTGCTAAAGCCCCGTATCGGCTTGCACCATCAGAAATGCAAGAACTTTCAGGTCAATTGCAAGAACTGTTAGACAAAGGTTTTATTAGACCTAGTTTCTCACCCTGGGGAGCACCAATTCTTATTGTGAAAAAGAAGGATGGTTCATTCAGAATGTGTATTGACTATCGGGAACTCAATAAACTGACAATCAAGAATCGTTATCCACTACCTCGTATCGATGATCTGTTTGATCAATTGCAAGGTGCTACTTACTTCTCAAAAATCGATTTAAGATCTGGATATCATCAGTTGCGTATTCACGATGATGACGTTCCTAAAACTGCTTTCCGAACCCGATACGGACATTATGAATTTCTAGTAATGCCGTTTGGTTTAACAAATGCACCAGCAGTTTTTATGGATCTGATGAATCGAGTATGTAGACCTTATCTGGATAAATTTGTGATTGTGTTTATTGATGATATTCTCATTTATTCTCGAAATCAACAAGAACATGCTCAAAACTTGAAATTAATTCTAGAACTTTTGGCACATGACAAATTATATGCCAAATTCTCCAAGTGTGAGTTTTGGTTACGAGAAGTTCAATTTCTCAGGCATGTTGTAAACGAAAACGGTATTCAAGTGGATCCCAGTAAGATTCAAGCAGTAAACAGTGGGAGACACCACGAACCCCAACTGAAATACGTCAATTCTTGGGTTTGGCAGGTTATTATCGCCGGTTTATCAAGAACTTTTCAAAGATAGCCTTGCCACTCACCACATTGACCCAAAAGAATCAACCTTTTATATGGGATTCTCAACAGGAGGAGGCGTTCCAACTGTTGAAACACAAACTCTGCAACGCACCTATCTTGGCATTACCAGAAGGTATTGATAATTTCACAGTATATTGTGATGCTTCTCGTCAGGGTCTTGGGTGTGTTTTAATGCAAAACGATAAGGTAATTGCTTATGCTTCTCGACAACTGAAAGTACATGAGAAGAACTATACCACACATGATCTAGAACTTGGTGCAGTGGTGTTTGCACTCAAGATTTGGAGACATTACCTATACAGAACTAAGTGTATTATATACACTGATCACAAAAGCCTCCAACACATTCTAGATCAGAAAATGTTGAACATGCGACAGAGGCGATGGGTTGAACTTCTAAACGACTATGACTGTGAAATTCGTGATCACCCAGGTAAAGCGAATGTCGTAGCCGATGCCTTAAGTCGCAAGGAACGAGTCAAACCTTTACGTGTGAAAGCGTTAGGTATGACTATTCAAACCAGTCTGATTCCTCAGATCAAAGAAGCTCAGCAACAAGCTTTACAAGCAACGAACTCTTCTGCTGAGGGACTAAGGGGATTAGACAAGAAACTCGAAACGAAAGCTGATGGAGTTTGTATTTCAAAAACCGAATGTGGATTCCTTGCTTCGGTAATTCTAGAACAATTATCTTGGATGAGGCGCACAAATCCAGGTATTCTATTCATCCAGGTGCTGATAAAATGTATAAAGACCTCTAAGACTTTTACTGGTGGCCTGGAATGAAGAAACAAATAGCTGAATTGTGGATCGATGTTTAACATGTCTCAAAGTTAAGGCTGAACATCAACGACCTTCTGGGTTATTACAACAACCTGAGATTCCCATGTGGAAATGGGATCAAATCTCTATGGATTTCATCACTAAATTACCCAGAACCTCACGTAATCATGACTCTATATGGGTTATCGTTGATCGCCTTACGAAATCTGCGCATTTCTTACCATCCGAGAAGATTATTCTATGGATCGACTCGCTAAACTCTATATTAATGAGATTATATCTCGACATGGAGTACCCATCTCTATCATTTCTGACAGGGATAGTCGATTTATGTCACGATTTTGGCAAACTTTTCAGAATGCTCTGGGCACACAAATCAATATGAGCACAGCTTAACACCACAAACGGACGGGAAGACTGAACGAACGAATCAAACTCTTGAAGACATGCTCAGAAGCTTGTGTGATTGATTTTGGAGGTAGCTGGGATATTCATCTTCCACTTGTTGAATTTTCATACAATAACAGTTACCATACCAGTATTCAATGCGCTCCATTTGAAGCACTTTATGGACGCAAGTGCAGATCACCTATCTGTTGGTCAGAGGTAGGTGAGAATCAAATCATAGGCCCAGAATTCATTCAGGAAACAACTGATAAGATCGCACTCATTTAGGAACGAATTAAAGCTGCTCGCGATCGTCAAAAGAGTTATGCTGATAATCGTCGTAGACCGTTAGAATTCCAAATAGGTGATCGTGTAATGTTGAAAGTGTCACCTTGGAAAGGAATTTTAGATTTGGGAAGAGAGGTAAACATTCACCAAGATTTGTAGGGCCATTCAAAATCCTTGAACGAATTGGATCAGTAGCCTACAGACTTGAGTTACCTCTTGAACTCAGTAATATTCACGATGTTTTCCATGTATCCAATCTAAAGAAGTGTCTAACTGATGAGTCATTGATCGTACCTCTAGAAGAGATTCATATTGATGAAAAACTTCAGTTCAATGAAGAACCAGTAGAGGTAATGGATCGAGAAATGAAAGTGCTGAAACGTAGCCGCATACCAATCGTCAAAGTGCGATGGAATTCGCAACGTGGACCCGAATATACTTCGGAACTTGAAGATCAAATGAAATCAAAGTATCCACATCTATTCTCATAACCGATTGTCATACAGTAAGTCTTCACTAAATTTCGGGACGAAATTTCTCTAACAGGAGGAGACTTTGACTGTTGTATACGAGAATTACGTCATCAATGATGTGATCACATTTGATCGTTCTAGAAATCCGCGCTAAATTGGCAATTGAAATTACTACAGGTTGATAGTACACGAAAAATGATGAACGTGGGCGAAAACGGTGCACAAAACGGAGTCGTGGATTGCCCGGAATCGAAAAACGAAGAAAAATTTCTAAGTGTTGATCGAATAGGCTCGTGCGGTACGCGATGGAGGAGTTGAGCTTCCTTCACGGTACGCGATGCTTGTAAATTATCTGAAATTCCCGAAAATCTTCGCGGTACGCGAAGCCCTCTTTGGCTTCTGGTCGCTGTACGCGACGAGTGTGGCGGTGCAACAATCTGATCTACTTCATCAGATTTCATGCAAGATTTAATTTTTATTCCTCTTCTCGCATTTGTTTCATTTTCAAGCGAAGAACAACCACAAATCACCATCTAAACCCCTTTCTGAAGCTGCCAGACTCCACCGATTGCACCCGTGAATGTGTTTACAAGTTCTGATCGTTGTTTTAACCGCAGATATCCGTCAGATTAGGTAATGATCCGTCTAAACTTTCTGGTTTGATTTTGATTGATTAGATCTTGATTTTGAAAGTAATGACATAGTTAGGATTGTTGATTATTGCCTAGATGATGGCTAGGATTGATTATAAACAAAGAACACGAAGTTTTAACGGTTAAATCCTTGTTTTGATCCGTTGTAATGCCCGGTTTGCATGAAACCATATCTATGATTATAATGGTAAACCCATTTGATTATAACAATGTAGGTGATTAGTTGGATTAATCCTTGAAATGCAAGGTTAAATCCAAGTGTTTCAAATTAATCACAATCATTAACATACTCATTGGAACGATTATCTGATGTTTGTGATAACAGTCAGATTAGTACGTTAACTTGGTTATTATACCTATTCTGATGCTACATTGTGATATTTCATGATATTTGGGTAATCAATAACAAGGATTGATCATTACTAAGCCATTAAATTATCTAGAAACTGTTACAGTATCACAATCAACAACGTTAACTATTTGATTAATCCGAGATTATTCTGATTAATCAAGAGTGTCATCAACCTTGTATTAGGAATCTAATGCAATGTAGGTTCCTACATTATCATACATTGTATGATATGATAACAAATTAATCAATTAAACATTTAATATCGGTTTGATGACTTACAAAGCAATGTCTTTGACATTGAACGTTCAGAAAGATCTAATCAGTAAACGAACATAAATAACTCATTAAATATAACTAAATACAGAATCATCTCTTTGTTAACAACTTCGAGATATTTTGCTACCTTTATATCATCAGGTGAGTTTTGTACAACCCCTTTTTCTTTTTAGTATTTTACAAACATTGGGGTAACTCTGCAAACTGTTTTCTGAACATATGATATGCATCACTGATATCTGTGTGATTTCATGTGACTTTTGCGTGATTTCATGGGACTTTGCCGTTAGTATCTCTATCACAGTATCAAAAGTCCTCATCTCTTGAACTGTATCTAGTGAACCTATGTGGGGCCGAACATGAATCATTGATAGTAGTATTGGCTGACAACCCATTTGCTGGTGTGAATGTTTGGTACCTGTTTCCAAAACAACTTCTTAAGGTTTGTGATAGACATTGAGATCATGAGGCACTAAGATATTTACCGACGGGTAGTATCTTCATGAACGTACAACTGTCCGAAAGGAACTAGATACGGGTCCCATGGTATTCCGGAACTGAACTTTTGAGAACATACTTATCATATCATATTGTTTTAAATTTGAACTGTCGAACTCACCAGCTTTGTGCTGACGTTTTAAACTCAACATTTTGCAGGACAACTGTGATGACTCGGTGAGGATGCACTTCACTTAGTTGAGCTTAAATGTATTAGATTATGTAATAAACTTAGTTGTAGACTGCAGTGTGTATGTTCATGACGAACCTTCTAATGTATTTACTTTAAGTTAATCTGTGTGCTTGTAATATCGGATCAAGTAAGTCACCCCTCACTTCTGAGCTTCTGAACATCACCACTATGCTTCTGCAACCAGTTCAGTGACATCATATATGAGGTGACGAGAGGTGGGGGTGTGACAGTATGCGGGTCCAAAATGCTAGGTCCTCTAACTGAAATCCTAGCTCAAAAGCAATAACTGCTTAGCTGACCTGTTCGTCACCTGAGAAGTCATGCAAAAATAAAGTCAACACATGGTTGGTGAGTTCATTAAGTTATATAAAAATGAATTTGAATAACCTAATGACAACCTTAACCTCGCCATTAACCACCTATATCATCCAGTTCAGTATGCTTATATATATGGCATATGTAGGGTCGAACTTACCGCCCGCTAGCCACCGTCCCACCACATACTAAACCACATGATATATTGTTCCTGGTGATAATTAAGCATTTCATTCCACTACTTTGATTACATAACGTATGATTCATAGCATTTGATTACCCTGAAAATGTTTACCTTGATCCCCCGAAATGACAGCCTTAACCTCATCAACAACCACGTATGCTATCCAATCAAGTATGCTTATATATAGGGAATATGTAGAGGACAAGCCCCAGCCAACGTCCCAACACATACCGGACTGCTTAGCATATTGTTGTTAATGATAATTAAGTGTTTCACTCCATTCACCTTCAATTTAGATTTGATTTCGACAATTTGATTTACCTTTCATCCTCTTGAGTTCATCTGAATATGATTTCCCAAAAGATTTTAGAAATATAATGTTAAATGTTTAATTAAATGAATAAATAAGCATATAAATACAACTAAGACATGATGATTGGGCCTTATTTGACTCAATCAGTTAGACTTAGTTGTTGGTGGTTGTCCAAGTTGTACCCTCTCACACGTGACCCATATCAGGCATGACTCACAAGGAGTCTAATTGTGTATGCCGGGATTTTAATGATGCCCATATCAGCTTGACCCATTGGTCTACTGTAAATGCCGGGACTTTACGGATATCCTTTGATTCTTGATCGTCCTTGATTCTCTTGATTTGGATATTGATTTCATTTGATAGTTCACGTTATTGCCCATATAGCTTGACTACAAGAGTCTACTATTTATGCCGGGACTTTATGTGTGTTACACATGGTCTTGATTTCTATACAACTGACATCCACCTTAACTCACGTATTAATGATTTCTTTAGATTTTAATGATTTCATTATTTCAATGATTCACACACATTTATGATTTCTGATTCCCTTGAGTCTCTTGATTTTGATCTTTAGATTTCCCACGATTCCACAATGATAAATGATTCTTGATTAAGATCCTTTGTTTTCAGATCCCACACTGAATTAGATATCTTGAGCATGATCTTTACCTTTAGTTCCTTTGATTTTACTTTGAATTTAGGTTCTTGAATTTGAGCTTGATGGACAAGGTTTTTGTTTAGAGTCTTAGAATTAAAGTGTTACTGATAAGAGTAATTTAATTAACTTGATAGTTAGTTCTGCGTAGTAATTACCTAGACATGAGTCTAGGAGTATCAACAAGCATAAAAATATAACATACAAGGAATAAAAGCATTTAAGTAAACAATTTAAATAAAACAGTTTATGCATGCTTCTCACCCCGCGTTTTAAAACAAAATTGTTTAGAAAAGGGGCAATGAACTCACCTGTGCTGCTGTGCTAATGATCTATCACAAAATGCGCGCTCGTTGTTGTAGCTTAGGTTTCTTCATTTCCTGAGTAGTTTTTAAAAGAATCCGAATACGATAAGTATACGTATTAGTCGTCATATCTAAGGTTTGGTCTCGGTGTGCAACTAAGTGTCCTAAGTACTAGTATGCTTCTTAGAGTTACTCTTCTAGTCTAACTTAGAGACTCATTTATAACCCATATCCCATAATTAGTACAACAAATCTTTAATTAATAAGTTTTTAATAAATTCCATTTTAAATAAACATAAATTTAGAAAATCATTTAATTTAATTTAATAAAGTTTATAAACCATTTTCTTTGATTAAAATATAGTTAACTTAACTTAAAATAATGTTTATCATATGATGAGCTTAAATAAACCCATTGGGCCCAATTTGGCCCATTGATAGTCTTTGACTTCCATTTGATCACAAATAAAATTCTTTTAATGATTTGACATAGATGTTCAAATCATCTAAGTTAGTTGTACATCTCATGAATAACCTAATTACATTTTGTATATAAAAAATGATTCCTTAGTATACTCCCATGCACCTATATCGAATCCCATGCACACAACGCATGAAATTATTTCATGCACTCACATGTGTGTGTGCTCTCATGCACTCAGCAGCCCTTGCATCACCATATTTCTTTGATACTAAGTTCGAATGTTCGAGACTATCGAACCTATTGTTAACAAAGGGAAGTTCGGGCCAATAAAGGTTTAACGACTCAAAGTTCGGCCAACTTGGGTTCATTCCAGATAGGTTCGCTGCCAACTAAGCTTGCATGGCCAAGGTTTCGTGTCAACTAGGTTCGTGGCTCCCTATGGGTTCGGCCACCAGGAAGGTTTGGCCATCTGCAGGGTTCGGCCATGCACGTGGTTCGACTGCACATGGTTCGTCTAAAAATGAAGGTTCGTCAGACCTGTGTTAAATGCCAGGTAGGTTCGGCCATCAAGAAGGAGGTTCGGCCTAGGAATCCTTACGTTCGCATGGTCCAGGGTTTGGTTGCCATGGGAAAGTTCGTCACATGAGAGGTTCGTCCAAAATGAAGGTTCGGCTGGACAAGGGAGGTTCAGCCCTGTATGTAGAGGTGGACAACAACAGGTTCAGTGCAGGGTGTCGACAGGTTCGGCGCAGGATAGCACAGGTTCGTTCCCTAAATAAAGGTTCGGCGGCGATGGTACTCCTCACGAACCCTGCTCCTCTCCTTCTTCTTCCTCATCCAACCTAACTTGCTGCAGGTAAGTTTCTAACACCTCCTAGTTGATTAAAGGGTCTACTAAGTGATCATGAGTGTTTGTTTCGGTGAAATACTTATATGTTATAGAGGTCGAAACTTACACCAAAAAAAACCGAAGTATAAATCGAGATTTACCTCACCAACCGGCGAATGAATGCTTCGATTTCTGTACTTCCTTGATCTACGTTGCATGGGGATCGTTTTGACAAAAAAAAAAACACTTAGAATGGTTGAGAAGTGGATGAGATCTTCTAGAGAGAGGTTAGAGAAATGAGTTCTAAAGAGATAAACTGAAAACGAAAATGGGAGGGAAAATTGTAGATGGTGGGTGGTTGCATTAAAATGACCACATTTAAGGTTTCAAATACCTAGTGTTCTTTCGGTTTTGCTCGGTTTCCGCATAAATTATCGGCTTCTCGAGGTTTTTGTCACGAACGACACGATTTATAAATAAGATTTACAAAATTAATTTAAGTGTTATTCCTATTAAAATAACTAATATCTTTTATTTTACTTTAAATTTACAAGAATTTTAAATTTACAGTTTAAATCGAATCTACGGTCGTCGCGCGTATTCGTTCGAATCGTCACCCGTACGAACACGACGATACTATACTTTTCAATATGGTTTTGTAATTATCGGACATCATTCAGAACGTTAACCCTGAGATATATTCGTATAGATCGTCACCTATACGAATAACCCGTCGATTTAGCATTCACATAACAATATCCGTGTGTTTGGTTCTGTAAAGCCTCACATATGTTTATACATAAGAAAATCCTAACACATAATCATATGATGGTCTGTAATGTCAGATAGTTATCTGACTGATGAACCGTTTTTTCTGAGTTTTGTTTCTCAGAAATGATTTGAATTCGTTGTTTGTTACATGAAATGATAACAATATATGATATGAATATGAAATGACTGAAATGCTATAGAGTTTGTACCTATTACTGTTCATGACACTGTTGCGATCACTGTTCCGGTACGATTCCGGCACTGATGTTACAGCTGTATGACCAAAGACTGCGATCCTGACTGGTCTTGCTCACGCCCCGGAAGGGACGGGATTTCTCGGGGTGCGATAGATTGGTATTAGAGACTTCGGTTATTGCGAATTAGGTTTGCATTTAGTGAACTTAGTCTATAACCACTAGCCTCCACACACATAGTGTTAGTAGTAATAGTTCTAACATGCACGATCGTTATTAATTGCATACATGATTGTACGCACCTTATTACACGCATAATAGATATGACCTCACATCGTCACCGCATTGTGATTACACAGACGGGGAGGAGCCGATAGCTCTACAAGTTTTTCTTCCGGTACCTACCGCACACACTAATTAGTCATTAGACAAACACTAACACTTATTCTCGCTATGAAGATCATGGCCGGAAAATGCGAAGGACGCAGAAATGCGGGTGGGCATGGACCATCAGTCTGACACCAGCTGAATTGAACGCACTCATCAACGAGGGAGTTGAAGAGGCACTTGTTGCACGAGAAGCTACCCGTAATCAGGGCCAACTGAACAGAGGTGACGACTTATATTTCACATTCACCACAATCAACTCATTCCCATTTCAACGCGCTTTACCCAATACTGAACCAAATACTATTCTGTGCATATCTCGGGAGCAACCTCAATCAACCACCATGCACATTCAAAATGTTTTTGGACTACCCCCACTCATTCAGCGGCACTGAGGTGTCGTCGGTTATTACGCTGGATGGAAAAGCGGACTCAGCCTTTGCCATGAGCACTGCAGGAATGAGGACAGGGTCAAGTTGTCACACCCGAGCCGGCGGGCTGGATCGACTTTCCTGTCGGGCGGAAGGTTCTAGAGGCGCGATAATCGTTTGATAATCATAGTGATCAGATTGTCTACACGACACATGATATATATATTTGAGAAA
>SZYD01002169.1:0-38527 GCA_009363875.1 Mikania micrantha | reverse complement strand
GTTCAAAACCTACGTGGCGGTGATAACCGTTCAAATGGTCTAGAATGAATGCGAGCATGGTGTTATGTTCATTGAATTAGTTTTATGTGCGTAATACATCTAGATAGTTGTGGAGAATGTCAAGGTGTCCAAGACCCGGGAAAGAACAAGTTGAATTTGGGGTAGGATGTATGACTACTTAATTGATGTCTTGTGTACTCGGTGTGAACGTTATGAGTTAGTGCATAAATGTCAATGTATGTAGACAATGCGTTGTTTAGATGTATTGGTTATGATATCGACAATGCATGAGGAACTTGCGTTGATAAGGCATACATAAGCTCACAAATAGTGGCTGCTTGAGTGTTTAAATTCAACGTGGACTAACTAGTACGGGTTTTTTTTGGGTTCTTGTCTATGTGATGTTATAATTGCATAACTAGATATGGAGTCATTGATGGCGACCCACATTCGCGTAGAAGTGTATATATAAGACCATGAATAACTTAGGTTTAAACCGAAATTCCAAATTGGGTGTATGTGTGCATTAGAAATCATAAAACTATGAATGTGAACATGATTTAAACACCAAACCACATGATTTTGATATGTAAATTTCGTTGAGGTGCGGTATGGGTGTTGGGAGACAATATGGGTTTTGGTGTAAAGCAGCGTATGATATGTAAATAGGTGGTAAAGTGTTTAAAATTACTTTTTTTGATACGCTTATGTAGTAATTTAACTTATCTTTAATGAAAAAGGAAAATTTTGGTCATACAGGAGTCACAAGTGCGATTAACAGTTATTTAAACATCAAAGAGGATTGGTTTATTATGTTATGCTCACAAGGTGTTTGATCAAAGGCCTAAAGTTGGTGTTTACAAGAATATAATGGTTAATTGGTTCATTACCATCAGTACACGCTAAGTTGCGGTGATAACAGGTCAAAAGGTCTAGAATGAAGGCGAACATGTGTTATGTGTAGTTAATGTAGTTCTATGTGTGTAATAAATATAGGTAGGTGTGGTGAACGTCAAGGAACAAGTCAGAGACCCGGGAAAGAACAAGTTGACTTTGGTGGTGATCTTATGGGCTAAGGTGAGTTACCTTCTCAACTTAATTTGCAACCACAAGTCATGTTAGTGTTGGTAGGCTGGAGTTGATGTATGACAACTTAATTGATGTCTTGTGTACCGGGTCAACGTTATGAGTTAGTTGAATACATGTCAATGTATGTAGCCAACGCACGTTTAGATATACTGGGTTTTTAAATCGACAATACATGAGGAATACATGTTTTTAAGGAAATGTATATAGAAGACCACGTATAGTGGCAACTTGAGTGTTTAAATTGAATGGGGAGTAATTAGTACGAGTTTGGTTGTCTATATGTTGTTATAAGTACATAATTTAATATGGTGTCATTTATGTGTTTGAGAATTATTGAGACTTCGAATTTGATGGGGATCCACATTCATGGAAGTATATGTAAGACCATGAAAAATTTAGGTTTTTCCAAAAATCTAAATTGGGTTTAGGTGTGAATTAGAAATCATAAAACTATGTATGTGAACATGATTTAAACACCTAACCACATGATTTTATATGTAAAATCGTTGAGGTGCAACACGGATGTTGGGAGACAATATGGGTTTTGGTGTAAAACACCATATGAATACGTATATGTGTGGTAAAATGTGTTAAATTATTGTTTTGATATGTTTGTGTGGCAATTTGACTAATCTTTAATGAAAAATGAAGATTTTGTGTGGTAGATATGTTTGCCGGATTAACAATTCTTTAAACATTAAAGATGATTAGTTTATTAAGCAATGCGCACAAGGTGTTTGATCAAAGGCCTAAATTTAGGTTTGCGAAAATGTCATTAATTGGTTCAAAACCTACGTGGCGGTGATAACCGTTCAAATGGTCTAGAATGAATGCGAGCATGTGTTATGTTCATTGAATGAGTTGTATGTGCGTAATACATCTAGATAGTTGTGGAGAATGTAAGGTGTCCAAGACCCGGGAAAGAACAAGTTGAATTTGGTGTAGGATGTATGACTACTTAATTGATGTCTTGTGTACTCGGTGAACGTTATGAGTTAGTTGCATAAATGTCAATGTATGTAGACAATGCGTTGTTTAGATGTATTGGTTATGATATCGACAATGCATGAGGAACTTGCGTTGATAAGGCAATGTATACATAAGCTCACAAATAGTGGCTGCTTGAGTGTTTAAATTCAACGTGGACTAACTAGTACGGGTTTTTTTTGGGTTCTTGTCTATGTGATGTTATAATTGCATAACTAGATATGGAGTCATTGATGGCGACCCACATTCGCGTAGAAGTGTATATATAAGACCATGAATAACTTAGGTTTAACCGAAATTCCAAATTGGGTGTATGTGTGCATTAGAAATCATAAAACTATGAATGTGAACATGATTTAAACACCAAACCACATGATTTTGATATGTAAATTCGTTGAGGTGCGGTATGGGTGTTGGGAGACAATATGGGTTTTGGTGTAAAGCAGCGTATGAATATGTAAATAGGTGGTAAAGTGTTTTAAAATTACTTTTTTTGATACGCTTATGTAGTAATTTAACTTATCTTTAATGAAAAAGGAAAATTTTGGTCATACAGGAGTCACAAGTGCGATTAACAGTTATTTAAACATCAAAGAGGATTGGTTTATTATGTTATGCTCACAAGGTGTTTGATCAAAGGCCTAAAGTTGGTGTTTACAAGAATATAATGGTTAATTGGTTCATTACCATCAGTACACGCTAAGTTGCGGTGATAACAGGTCAAAAGGTCTAGAATGAAGGCGAACATGTGTTATGTGTAGTTAATGTAGTTCTATGTGTGTAATAAATATAGGTAGGTGTGGTGAACGTCAAGGAACAAGTCAGAGACCCGGGAAAGAACAAGTTGACTTTGGTGGTGATCTTATGGGCTAAGGTGAGTTACCTTCTCAACTTAATTTGCAACCACAAGTCATGTTAGTGTTGGTAGGCTGGAGTTGGATGTATGACAACTTAATTGATGTCTTGTGTACCGGGTCAATGTTATGAGTTAGTTGAATACATGTCAATGTATGTAGCCAACGCACGTTTAGATATACTGGTTTTTAAATCGACAATACATGAGGAATACATGTTTTTAAGGAAATGTATATAGAAGACCACGTATAGTGGCAACTTGAGTGTTTAAATTGAATGGGGAGTAATTAGTACGAGTTTGGTTGTCTATATGTTGTTATAAGTACATAATTTAATATGGTGTCATTTATGTGTTTGAGAATTATTGAGACTTCGAATTTGATGGGGATCCACATTCATGGAAGTATATGTAAGACCATGAAAAATTTAGGTTTTTCCAAAAATCTAAATTGGGTTTAGGTGTGAATTAGAAATCATAAAACTATGTATGTGAACATGATTTAAACACCTAACCACATGATTTTATATGTAAAATCGTTGAGGTGCAACACGGATGTTGGGAGACAATATGGGTTTTGGTGTAAAACACCATATGAATACGTATATGTGTGGTAAAATGTGTTAAATTATTGTTTTGATATGTTTGTGTGGCAATTTGACTAATCTTTAATGAAAAATGAAGATTTTGTGTGGTAGATATGTTTGCCGGATTAACAATTCTTTAAACATTAAAGATGATTAGTTTATTAAGCAATGCGCACAAGGTGTTTGATCAAAGGCCTAAATTTAGGTTTGCGAAAATGTCATTAATTGGTTCAAAACCTACGTGGCGGTGATAACCGTTCAAATGGTCTAGAATGAATGCGAGCATGTGTTATGTTCATTGAATGAGTTGTATGTGCGTAATACATCTAGATAGTTGTGGAGAATGTCAAGGTGTCCAAGACCCGGGAAAGAACAAGTTGAATTTGGTGTAGGATGTATGACTACTTAATTGATGTCTTGTGTACTCGGTGAACGTTATGAGTTAGTTGCATAAATGTCAATGTATGTAGACAATGCGTTGTTTAGATGTATTGGTTATGATATCGACAATGCATGAGGAACTTGCGTTGATAAGGCAATGTATACATAAGCTCACAAATAGTGGCTGCTTGAGTGTTTAAATTCAACGTGGACTAACTAGTACGGGTTTTTTTTGGGTTCTTGTCTATGTGATGTTATAATTGCATAACTAGATATGGAGTCATTGATGGCGACCCACATTCGCGTAGAAGTGTATATATAAGACCATGAATAACTTAGGTTTAACCGAAATTCCAAATTGGGTGTATGTGTGCATTAGAAATCATAAAACTATGAATGTGAACATGATTTAAACACCAAACCACATGATTTTGATATGTAAATTCGTTGAGGTGCGGTATGGGTGTTGGGAGACAATATGGGTTTTGGTGTAAAGCAGCGTATGAATATGTAAATAGGTGGTAAAGTGTTTTAAAATTACTTTTTTTGATACGCTTATGTAGTAATTTAACTTATCTTTAATGAAAAAGGAAAATTTTGGTCATACAGGAGTCACAAGTGCGATTAACAGTTATTTAAACATCAAAGAGGATTGGTTTATTATGTTATGCTCACAAGGTGTTTGATCAAAGGCCTAAAGTTGGTGTTTACAAGAATATAATGGTTAATTGGTTCATTACCATCAGTACACGCTAAGTTGCGGTGATAACAGGTCAAAAGGTCTAGAATGAAGGCGAACATGTGTTATGTGTAGTTATGTAGTTCTATGTGTGTAATAAATATAGGTAGGTGTGGTGAACGTCAAGGAACAAGTCAGAGACCCGGGAAAGAACAAGTTGACTTTGGTGGTGATCTTATGGGCTAAGGTGAGTTACCTTCTCAACTTAATTTGCAACCACAAGTCATGTTAGTGTTGGTAGGCTGGAGTTGGATGTATGACAACTTAATTGATGTCTTGTGTACCGGGTCAACGTTATGAGTTAGTTGAATACATGTCAATGTATGTAGCCAACGCACGTTTAGATATACTGGTTTTTAAATCGACAATACATGAGGAATACATGTTTTTAAGGAAATGTATATAGAAGACCACGTATAGTGGCAACTTGAGTGTTTAAATTGAATGGGGAGTAATTAGTACGAGTTTGGTTGTCTATATGTTGTTATAAGTACATAATTTAATATGGTGTCATTTATGTGTTTGAGAATTATTGAGACTTCGAATTTGATGGGGATCCACATTCATGGAAGTATATGTAAGACCATGAAAAATTTAGGTTTTTCCAAAAATCTAAATTGGGTTTAGGTGTGAATTAGAAATCATAAAACTATGTATGTGAACATGATTTAAACACCTAACCACATGATTTTATATGTAAAATCGTTGAGGTGCAACACGGATGTTGGGAGACAATATGGGTTTTGGTGTAAAACACCATATGAATACGTATATGTGTGGTAAAATGTGTTAAATTATTGTTTTGATATGTTTGTGTGGCAATTTGACTAATCTTTAATGAAAAATGAAGATTTTGTGTGGTAGATATGTTTGCCGGATTAACAATTCTTTAAACATTAAAGATGATTAGTTTATTAAGCAATGCGCACAAGGTGTTTGATCAAAGGCCTAAATTTAGGTTTGCGAAAATGTCATTAATTGGTTCAAAACCTACGTGGCGGTGATAACCGTTCAAATGGTCTAGAATGAATGCGAGCATGTGTTATGTTCATTGAATGAGTTGTATGTGCGTAATACATCTAGATAGTTGTGGAGAATGTCAAGGTGTCCAAGACCCGGGAAAGAACAAGTTGAATTTGGTGTAGGATGTATGACTACTTAATTGATGTCTTGTGTACTCGGTGAACGTTATGAGTTAGTTGCATAAATGTCAATGTATGTAGACAATGCGTTGTTTAGATATATTGGTTATGATATCGACAATGCATGAGGAACTTGCGTTGATAAGGCAATGTATACATAAGCTCACAAATAGTGGCTGCTTGAGTGTTTAATTCAACGTGGACTAACTAGTACGGGTTTTTTTTGGGTTCTTGTCTATGTGATGTTATAATTGCATAACTAGATATGGAGTCATTGATGGCGACCCACATTCGCGTAGAAGTGTATATATAAGACCATGAATAACTTAGGTTTAACCGAAATTCCAAATTGGGTGTATGTGTGCATTAGAAATCATAAAACTATGAATGTGAACATGATTTAAACACCAAACCACATGATTTTGATATGTAAATTCGTTGAGGTGCGGTATGGGTGTTGGGAGACAATATGGGTTTTGGTGTAAAGCAGCGTATGAATATGTAAATAGGTGGTAAAGTGTTTTAAAATTACTTTTTTTGATACGCTTATGTAGTAATTTAACTTATCTTTAATGAAAAAGGAAAATTTTGGTCATACAGGAGTCACAAGTGCGATTAACAGTTATTTAAACATCAAAGAGGATTGGTTTATTATGTTATGCTCACAAGGTGTTTGATCAAAGGCCTAAAGTTGGTGTTTACAAGAATATAATGGTTAATTGGTTCATTACCATCAGTACACGCTAAGTTGCGGTGATAACAGGTCAAAAGGTCTAGAATGAAGGCGAACATGTGTTATGTGTAGTTAATGTAGTTCTATGTGTGTAATAAATATAGGTAGGTGTGGTGAACGTCAAGGAACAAGTCAGAGACCCGGGAAAGAACAAGTTGACTTTGGTGGTGATCTTATGGGCTAAGGTGAGTTACCTTCTCAACTTAATTTGCAACCACAAGTCATGTTAGTGTTGGTAGGCTGGAGTTGGATGTATGACAACTTAATTGATGTCTTGTGTACCGGGTCAATGTTATGAGTTAGTTGAATACATGTCAATGTATGTAGCCAACGCACGTTTAGATATACTGGTTTTTAAATCGGCAATACATGAGGAATACATGTTTTTAAGGAAATGTATATAGAAGACCACGTATAGTGGCAACTTGAGTGTTTAAATTGAATGGGGAGTAATTAGTACGAGTTTGGTTGTCTATATGTTGTTATAAGTACATAATTTAATATGGTGTCATTTATGTGTTTGAGAATTATTGAGACTTCGAATTTGATGGGGATCCACATTCATGGAAGTATATGTAAGACCATGAAAAATTTAGGTTTTTCCAAAAATCTAAATTGGGTTTAGGTGTGAATTAGAAATCATAAAACTATGTATGTGAACATGATTTAAACACCTAACCACATGATTTTATATGTAAAATCGTTGAGGTGCAACACGGATGTTGGGAGACAATATGGGTTTTGGTGTAAAACACCATATGAATACGTATATGTGTGGTAAAATGTGTTAAATTATTGTTTTGATATGTTTGTGTGGCAATTTGACTAATCTTTAATGAAAAATGAAGATTTTGTGTGGTAGATATGTTTGCCGGATTAACAATTCTTTAAACATTAAAGATGATTAGTTTATTAAGCAATGCGCACAAGGTGTTTGATCAAAGGCCTAAATTTAGGTTTGTGAAAATGTCATTAATTGGTTCAAAACCTACGTGGCGGTGATAACCGTTCAAATGGTCTAGAATGAATGCGAGCATGTGTTATGTTCATTGAATGAGTTGTATGTGCGTAATACATCTAGATAGTTGTGGAGAATGTCAAGGTGTCCAAGACCCGGGAAAGAACAAGTTGAATTTGGTGTAGGATGTATGACTACTTAATTGATGTCTTGTGTACTCGGTGAACGTTATGAGTTAGTTGCATAAATGTCAATGTATGTAGACAATGCGTTGTTTAGATGTATTGGTTATGATATCGACAATGCATGAGGAACTTGCGTTGATAAGGCAATGTATACATAAGCTCACAAATAGTGGCTGCTTGAGTGTTTAAATTCAACGTGGACTAACTAGTACGGGTTTTTTTTGGGTTCTTGTCTATGTGATGTTATAATTGCATAACTAGATATGGAGTCATTGATGGCGACCCACATTCGCGTAGAAGTGTATATATAAGACCATGAATAACTTAGGTTTAACCGAAATTCCAAATTGGGTGTATGTGTGCATTAGAAATCATAAAACTATGAATGTGAACATGATTTAAACACCAAACCACATGATTTTGATATGTAAATTCGTTGAGGTGCGGTATGGGTGTTGGGAGACAATATGGGTTTTGGTGTAAAGCAGCGTATGAATATGTAAATAGGTGGTAAAGTGTTTTAAAATTACTTTTTTTGATACGCTTATGTAGTAATTTAACTTATCTTTAATGAAAAAGGAAAATTTTGGTCATACAGGAGTCACAAGTGCGATTAACAGTTATTTAAACATCAAAGAGGATTGGTTTATTATGTTATGCTCACAAGGTGTTTGATCAAAGGCCTAAAGTTGGTGTTTACAAGAATATAATGGTTAATTGGTTCATTACCATCAGTACACGCTAAGTTGCGGTGATAACAGGTCAAAAGGTCTAGAATGAAGGCGAACATGTGTTATGTGTAGTTAATGTAGTTCTATGTGTGTAATAAATATAGGTAGGTGTGGTGAACGTCAAGGAACAAGTCAGAGACCCGGGAAAGAACAAGTTGACTTTGGTGGTGATCTTATGGGCTAAGGTGAGTTACCTTCTCAACTTAATTTGCAACCACAAGTCATGTTAGTGTTGGTAGGCTGGAGTTGGATGTATGACAACTTAATTGATGTCTTGTGTACCGGGTCAACGTTATGAGTTAGTTGAATACATGTCAATGTATGTAGCCAACGCACGTTTAGATATACTGGTTTTTAAATCGGCAATACATGAGGAATACATGTTTTTAAGGAAATGTATATAGAAGACCACGTATAGTGGCAACTTGAGTGTTTAAATTGAATGGGGAGTAATTAGTACGAGTTTGGTTGTCTATATGTTGTTATAAGTACATAATTTAATATGGTGTCATTTATGTGTTTGAGAATTATTGAGACTTCGAATTTGATGGGGATCCACATTCATGGAAGTATATGTAAGACCATGAAAAATTTAGGTTTTTCCAAAAATCTAAATTGGGTTTAGGTGTGAATTAGAAATCATAAAACTATGTATGTGAACATGATTTAAACACCTAACCACATGATTTTATATGTAAAATCGTTGAGGTGCAACACGGATGTTGGGAGACAATATGGGTTTTGGTGTAAAACACCATATGAATACGTATATGTGTGGTAAAATGTGTTAAATTATTGTTTTGATATGTTTGTGTGGCAATTTGACTAATCTTTAATGAAAAATGAAGATTTTGTGTGGTAGATATGTTTGCCGGATTAACAATTCTTTAAACATTAAAGATGATTAGTTTATTAAGCAATGCGCACAAGGTGTTTGATCAAAGGCCTAAATTTAGGTTTGCGAAAATGTCATTAATTGGTTCAAAACCTACGTGGCGGTGATAACCGTTCAAATGGTCTAGAATGAATGCGAGCATGTGTTATGTTCATTGAATGAGTTGTATGTGCGTAATACATCTAGATAGTTGTGGAGAATGTCAAGGTGTCCAAGACCCGGGAAAGAACAAGTTGAATTTGGTGTAGGATGTATGACTACTTAATTGATGTCTTGTGTACTCGGTGAACGTTATGAGTTAGTTGCATAAATGTCAATGTATGTAGACAATGCGTTGTTTAGATGTATTGGTTATGATATCGACAATGCATGAGGAACTTGCGTTGATAAGGCAATGTATACATAAGCTCACAAATAGTGGCTGCTTGAGTGTTTAAATTCAACGTGGACTAACTAGTACGGGTTTTTTTTGGGTTCTTGTCTATGTGATGTTATAATTGCATAACTAGATATGGAGTCATTGATGGCGACCCACATTCGCGTAGAAGTGTATATATAAGACCATGAATAACTTAGGTTTAACCGAAATTCCAAATTGGGTGTATGTGTGCATTAGAAATCATAAAACTATGAATGTGAACATGATTTAAACACCAAACCACATGATTTTGATATGTAAATTCGTTGAGGTGCGGTATGGGTGTTGGGAGACAATATGGGTTTTGGTGTAAAGCAGCGTATGAATATGTAAATAGGTGGTAAAGTGTTTTAAAATTACTTTTTTTGATACGCTTATGTAGTAATTTAACTTATCTTTAATGAAAAAGGAAAATTTTGGTCATACAGGAGTCACAAGTGCGATTAACAGTTATTTAAACATCAAAGAGGATTGGTTTATTATGTTATGCTCACAAGGTGTTTGATCAAAGGCCTAAAGTTGGTGTTTACAAGAATATAATGGTTAATTGGTTCATTACCATCAGTACACGCTAAGTTGCGGTGATAACAGGTCAAAAGGTCTAGAATGAAGGCGAACATGTGTTATGTGTAGTTAATGTAGTTCTATGTGTGTAATAAATATAGGTAGGTGTGGTGAACGTCAAGGAACAAGTCAGAGACCCGGGAAAGAACAAGTTGACTTTGGTGGTGATCTTATGGGCTAAGGTGAGTTACCTTCTCAACTTAATTTGCAACCACAAGTCATGTTAGTGTTGGTAGGCTGGAGTTGGATGTATGACAACTTAATTGATGTCTTGTGTACCGGGTCAACGTTATGAGTTAGTTGAATACATGTCAATGTATGTAGCCAACGCACGTTTAGATATACTGGTTTTTAAATCGACAATACATGAGGAATACATGTTTTTAAGGAAATGTATATAGAAGACCACGTATAGTGGCAACTTGAGTGTTTAAATTGAATGGGGAGTAATTAGTACGAGTTTGGTTGTCTATATGTTGTTATAAGTACATAATTTAATATGGTGTCATTTATGTGTTTGAGAATTATTGAGACTTCGAATTTGATGGGGATCCACATTCATGGAAGTATATGTAAGACCATGAAAAATTTAGGTTTTTCCAAAAATCTAAATTGGGTTTAGGTGTGAATTAGAAATCATAAAACTATGTATGTGAACATGATTTAAACACCTAACCACATGATTTTATATGTAAAATCGTTGAGGTGCAACACGGATGTTGGGAGACAATATGGGTTTTGGTGTAAAACACCATATGAATACGTATATGTGTGGTAAAATGTGTTAAATTATTGTTTTGATATGTTTGTGTGGCAATTTGACTAATCTTTAATGAAAAATGAAGATTTTGTGTGGTAGATATGTTTGCCGGATTAACAATTCTTTAAACATTAAAGATGATTAGTTTATTAAGCAATGCGCACAAGGTGTTTGATCAAAGGCCTAAATTTAGGTTTGCGAAAATGTCATTAATTGGTTCAAAACCTACGTGGCGGTGATAACCGTTCAAATGGTCTAGAATGAATGCGAGCATGTGTTATGTTCATTGAATGAGTTGTATGTGCGTAATACATCTAGATAGTTGTGGAGAATGTCAAGGTGTCCAAGACCCGGGAAAGAACAAGTTGAATTTGGTGTAGGATGTATGACTACTTAATTGATGTCTTGTGTACTCGGTGAACGTTATGAGTTAGTTGCATAAATGTCAATGTATGTAGACAATGCGTTGTTTAGATGTATTGGTTATGATATCGACAATGCATGAGGTGTGACAATTGCAGGTAAACATTACGTCATCAATAACACGAGCACGTTTGGTCGTTCTAGGAATCTGTGTTAAATTGATGATTTTAATCATTACAGGTTTAAAGTGTGCGAGAAATTGGGAACATATGAGAAAACCGTGCGTGAAACCGAGTTACGGATTGTCCGGAATCGCGAAACGAAGAAAAATCTTGAAATTGGATCCCTCGCGGTACGCGACGACTCCTTGGAGTCTTGTCGCGGTACGCGACAAGTCAAGATATCAAATCTTATCCGGAATCCCTCGCGGTACGCGACGACATGTGGGCCACTCGTCGCGGTACGCGACGAGTAGGTCGGTCTGTTGAACCAGCTTGTTATATCGCAGAAGCATGCAAAAAATTCTATTTTCTTTCCTCTCGACTTTAAACCCTCTGTAACTCAAGATCTTGACCAATCTCCCACCAAAACTCATATTTGACACCACCAGAACGTCCAGCTCGAACCGGTGAACGTGTATACACGTCCTGATCGTGATTTTGTCCGTAGAATCGTCTGATTTGGGTAACTATCCTTTTTAATCTTCTGACTTGATCTTCATTGATTAGATCGTGTTTTTGAACGTAATGATATAGTTAGGGTTGTTGATTATTGCTTAGATGATAGCTAGGAATGATTTTTGACGGATAACTTGTCTTGTTAACGGGTAAATGCCTGTTTTGATCCGTTATAATGCCCGGTTTTCACTAAACCATAACAATACTTCTAATGGTTTAAACCATTGGATTATGACAATGTAAGTGATTATTTTGGTTAATCTTTGAAATGCAAGGTTAATCCCAAGTGTTTCAAACTAATCACAGTTATTACCCTACCAATTGGAATAACTGTCTGGTTTTATGATAACAGTCGGATTAATATGTTAAACATGATTGTTTAACCTATTCAAATGTCATATTGTTATGTTTTGTGATACATGGATAATTAGTGACAAGAATTAATCATTCCTAAGCCGAGATTTCATCTAGGGACTGTTTAAGTAATATAATCAACAGCATTACCTAACTAATTAGTCGGAGATTATTCCGGCTAATCCAATGAGTCATCAACTTAACACAAGGTACCTAAACGGGTATAGGTACCTACATTATAGTACATTGTATGATATTAGACTAAATAATTAATTAAACATCTAATGTTAGTTCGATGACTTTTCATTACAATGTCGGTGACATTGAACGTTCAAACAGATCTAATCAGCAAGTTAAAACACAAATAATTAATTATAAATAAACTAATGCAGATTAGCATTTTTAGCCACCGTTCGTGTGATTTTATCTTTTCATAAACTTCAGGTGAGTTTCATACAACCCCTTTTCTTTTACTGTTTTCTTAACATCGGGGTGACTATTATGAAATCTTTATCAAACGTGTGATATGTTTAGTAACAATTGCAATACCGGCTTGCATGTGGGTGTCATGGGATTATGACTATTTTCTGTGTACAACAAAAGTCCTCAAAACCAACTGTATCTGGTTAACCCATGTGGGGCCGAATGTGTGGACAAAGATAGTACTATCGGGCTGACAACCCCATTCATGGATAGATAGCGTCTACCCTTGTGTGAATGCTTGTCACCATTCCTGGTATCGACTTGATGTAGTGAGACATTGAGTTAGAGGCACGGATTTTAACTTCGGTTATTTTCTAGACTGGACTGTCAGAAAGGATCTGGATACGGGTCACATGATTATTCACTTATGTTAATGTGTACCATTGACTTTACTATCATATCATATTGTATCGAGTCTTATTTATGAACTCACCAGTTTTATACTGATATTTTTAAACTTTAAATCTTTTACAGGTAATCAGTACCAACGGTGAGGAAACACCTGTGCACGCACCATGTAGTTAGGACTTGGGATGTAATAGAAGGAACTTAAGTTGTAAACGGATATTCAGGACATGTAATAAATATTTGTCGTGATTTGTAATTAGTGCTTTTCTTAACTATGTGTGTTATGATACCGGATCAAGTAAGTCACCCCTCACCTTCGAGACTTCGCCGCTATGCTTCCGCTACCTTTAAAAATGACGTCGTCTGGTGACGCGGAGGTGGGGGTGTGACAGGGTGGTATCAGAGCCACAGGTTATAGAATTTAGGCGGACTTAGAAACCTAGATTATAACCATAGGCTCGAATAGTTACACTGAGAGCACCGAACATAGTTAACAAATATAAACACTCAAATAAATGTTGTTGTTATTTATTTATTTTATGTTACTAATACGAACTTGTGTGTCGATACAGCAATGTCAGACTCAGAAAGTGATTCATTTGGCACGGAAACAAGTTCAGGATCAACACAGACAGTGCCGTCATCTCAAATGTCCCACCAGACTTTACCATCAATACCACCTACACCACCTATACCTCAGCATCTGTTAGATGCTGACTCACCAGCTATCGGGAGGGCACAAAGCCCTACACCACCACAGCAAGTACCAGTATTTACAGGGTTTGGAGGAAGGCGGGGACGAGCCCGCATCTCGACAGGTCCTATTCCGAGAGGACCACTAGCACCCCGGGATGTACCTCATTCCATACATGAGGAAGGCGAGTCATCTCAGCAGGCTGAGATGAGAGTTCAGCTGCAACGGGTTACATTGGATCTTCAGTTATCGCGTGTTTCATTGCAGGAAACACGTGACACTCTGTGGGAAACTCGCACGGCCTATGAGAGTTTAGCTGAACATGTTGCTGTCCTGGAGGCAGGTGCCAGGGCATGGAGGGAGGTGATTGAGGGTAGACTTCAGTGGACTTTGGGTGGTATGTGTAGGAGTGGGGTAGAGAGAGTTAGGGGATGGATGGTAGGGTTAGGCAATATGAGGATGGAGCTACGACTGTTGGACGCAGCAATAGTGATGGCAGCGGTGGCCATCATTATCACATGTTTACTGTATTTACTACGGTAAAGGAATCGAATAGGCTGGACTGTACTACTCCGAGGAAGTTTTGACTTGTAAAATAGGCCTCGGACGGTTAGGTTGTAATAGTGGGTACAACTGCATTAGGATATTTTCTTGCATATGTACTAATCCTAATGTACAACTGTGACAGTTATAATAAAAGTTTTCTTTTAACATTGTATGTGCAACATTGTGTCTTTACATTATAGCCGGTGCTAACTTTTCAAGTCATATAAAAAGAAAACTTGTGCGAAAACATAATAATATCGGTGTTACATTGCGGTGAAGTAATGTAATACTAGTACATAACAAGACTCATGTGGAGTCATAACAATATCGGTGTTACATTGCGGTGAAGTAATGTAATACTAGTACATAACAAGACTCATGTGGAGTCATAACAATATCGGTGTTACATTGCGGTGAAGTAATGTAATACTAGTACATAACAAGAATGTGGAGTCATAACAATATCGGTGTTACATTGCGGTGAAGTAATGTAATACTAGTACATAACAAGACTCATGTGGAGTCATAACAATATCGGTGTTACATTGCGGTGAAGTAATGTAATACTAGTACGTAACAAAATTTGTGATAGGGTCATATCAATATCGGTGTTACATTATAGTGAAATAATGTAATACTAGTACATAACAAACACGTGTAGAAACATATTAATATCGGTACTACATTATAGTGAAATAATGTAATACTAGTACATATCAGTGTAGTAACATGTCTAAATCGGTGTCATTTTGGTAGACTATAAAATGATACTAGTATACGCTTGGCAAGACAAACAGACGTACTAGTATAACTGCAACTATGAACATGACTTAGTGGTGTACAATATAACTGTGAAAAACTCGAAGTAGTTATACAACATTTGTCTTTATTACGACTATGGATTCTTGTTCTGACTTTACTTTATCTGTGTGTGATCAGACTATGGCCCCTAGAAGAGGTCGTTCTGCTAAAAATCCTCAAACTCAAGAATCCATTCAGGATCCACCTGTGAATGGACCTAGTCTAAATGAAGCGGACGTTGCTCGTATAGCAGGTGACCAATTATCCGCTGTTCTTACGGGCATGTTGGCCCAATATCAAACAAATCGTGCTTCTGGCTCGGGTAGAGTCCATACGGAGCATAATGCTACAGGCGGACATGTTGAAACCCGCCATACGACTAGTACCAACACAATCAATCCGGATCCTCCACAACGAGGATGCACTTATAAGTACTTCGCTTCTTGCAATCCCCCTACTTTTACGGGGAAGGAAGGAGCGTCAGGACTTTTGAAATGGATTGAGAGCATGGAGACTAAGCTCAAGATCAGCCAGTGTTTGGCTGAACACAAAGTGTCTTATGCAGCTTGTTCACTGACAGACTCAGCATTGACCTGGTGGAATACCCAGGCAAAAACCTTGACCACGGCTGTTGTGGATGCTATGACTTGGGACGAGTTTAAAACTTTGATTCTGTCAGAATATTGTCCCATCACTGAAATCCAAAAGCTCCAAGAGGAATTTTGGAACCATTCTATGATCGGTGCTGATTGTTTGAAATATACCGATCGATTTCACGAATTAACATGTCTGCTGCCAAACATGTTTCCAACTGAGCAGGCTTTGATAGAAAAATATATCAAAGGTCTGGTACCTCAAATCAAGGGAATGGTCACGGCAGCTGAACCACGTACTTTGAAACATGCTATCACCTTAACCACCAGG
The DNA here is from genome assembly GCA_009363875.1 of Mikania micrantha. Classification (NCBI taxonomy): domain Eukaryota; kingdom Viridiplantae; phylum Streptophyta; class Magnoliopsida; order Asterales; family Asteraceae; genus Mikania; species Mikania micrantha. The sequence goes on along the minus strand of SZYD01002169.1, from coordinate 22,315 downwards.
CTTACCGATGTTGCAGTAAGAAGTGGTACATTGACAGTGAAAGGTGAGTCAAGCAGCAGTCTGGCAACTACTACCCCCAGCACTGTTAAAGGGGTGAAACGAAAATGGGTTGGGAAAGGCAAACCAGGGGCTCCGGTGGAACCCAGCCGGAATGTGCAAATGGCAAAGGGATACATTGCCACAACTTTGGAGAGAAAAGCCTATGTAGGGCAAGCACCTAAATGTCTTAAGTGCCCATTTCATCATGTGGGACCCTGCCCTGTTTGTAACAATTGTAACAAGGTCGGGCATTTCTCCAAATATTGCAATCTCCCTGTTCGCCGATCAAACCAAGGAACTCAACAACAACAACCACAACAATTCAACCGGTCGTGCTTCAGATGTGGAAGCCCGGATCACTTCATGAAAAACTGCCCTACCAACAACACCAACCAGGGCAATGAAGCAAGAGGAAGAGCCTTCCAGATAGGGGCGGAAGAGGCTCGACGTGATAACAACACCGTTACCGGTACGTTTCTTCTTAACAATCACTATGTATCTGTTCTTTTTGACACCGGAGCGGACAAAAGTTTTGTTTCCTCTGATTTTGCTTCACTACTCGGATTGGCCGTTGATAACCTAACAAACCCTTACGTCATTGAACTTGCTAATGGCAAGTCAATTATGACTAACAATGTGATTCAAGGGTGTTTATTGAATCTAAACGATCATCTTTTTAATATTGATCTTCTTCCTATTGAATTGGGAAGCTTTGATGTTGTTATTGGTATGGACTGGCTTTCAGAAAATCGAGTGGAAGTCATATGTCAAAATAAGATGATTCGTATTTCATTACCAAATGGTGATACACTTATGATACAAGGTGAAAGGGCTGGCAGGAAACTGAGTATCATATCATGTATGCAAGCTCGAAAGTGCTTAAGAAAGGGCTGTCAAGCCTTTTTAGCTTACGTGACTGAAAACAAACCACATCAAAAACGTATTGAAGACATTCCTGTAGTTCGAGAATATCCTGAAGTTTTTCCTGACGATATATCAGGATTACCCCCAGTGAGACAAGTTGAGTTTCGTATTGACTTAGTACCAGGAGCAGCACCTATAGCTAAAGCTCCTTACCGATTGGCTCCATCGGAAATGCAAGAACTATCGAGTCAATTACAGGAACTTTTAGACAAAGGTTTCATTAGACCGAGTTACTCACCTTGGGGCGCACCTATCCTTTTTGTGAAAAAGAAGGACGGTACTCTCAGGATGTGTATCGACTATCGGGAACTCAATAAATTGACAATCAAAAATCGTTATCCACTACCCCGTATAGATGATCTATTCGATCAATTGCAAGGTGCTATCTATTTTTCAAAAATCGATCTCAGATCTGGATATCATCAACTACGAATCCATGATGATGATGTTTCTAAAACAGCTTTTCGAACTCGATACGGGCATTATGAGTTTTTAGTAATGCCCTTCGGGCTGACTAATGCGCCTGCAGTGTTTATGGATCTGATGAATCGTGTGTGTAGACCTTACTTGGATAAATTCGTGATTGTTTTTATTGATGACATTCTCATTTACTCCCGCAGTCAACAAGAACATGTGCAACACTTAAAACTGATCTTGGAACTTTTAGCACATGAGAAACTTTATGCCAAATTTTCCAAATGTGAGTTCTGGTTACGGGAAGTCCAGTTTCTTGGGCATGTAGTAAATGAAAATGGTATACAAGTGGATCCCAGCAAGATTGAAGCGGTAAAGCAATGGGAGACACCGAAAACCCCAACAGAGATTCGTCAATTCTTAGGGTTAGCGGGCTATTACAGAAGATTCATCAAGAACTTTTCAAAGATAGCCTTGCCTTTAACTACTCTAACCCAGAAAGATCAAAAGTTCATATGGGACTCTCAACAGGAGGAGGCATTTCAACTGTTGAAGCATAAACTCTGCAATGCACCTATTCTGGCACTACCAGAAGGCACAGAGAATTTCATAGTCTTCTGTGATGCCTCACGTCAAGGACTCGGGTGTGTGCTGATGCAGAACAACAAGGTGATTGCCTATGCTTCTCGGCAGCTAAAAGTGCACGAGAAGAATTACACCACTCATGATCTAGAACTTGGTGCAGTAGTGTTTGCACTCAAGATATGGAGACATTACTTGTACGGGACGAAGTGTACGGTCTATACAGATCACAAAAGTCTTCAACACATTCTAGATCAGAAAATGCTAAATATGCGACAAAGGCGATGGGTGGAACTTCTGAACGACTATGACTGCGAAATCCGTTACCACCCAGGTAAAGCAAATGTTGTAGCCGATGCTTTAAGTCGCAAAGAGAGAGTCAAACCCATACGTGTGAAAGCGCTGGAAATGACGATTCAAACTAGTCTAAACCCTCAAATACGTGAAACTCAACGGCAGGCCTTGCAAACAACAAATTACACCGTTGAGAAATTACGAGGGTTAGATAAACAACTTGAAACCAAAACGGATGGAATATTATATTTCAAAAACCGAGCATGGATCCCAGTACTTGGTAATATCAGACCAATTATCTTGGACGAAGCTCACAAATCCAAATATTCTATTCATCCAGGTACTGACAAGATGTATAAAGATCTCAAAGACTTCTACTGGTGGCCTGGTATGAAGAAACAAATAGCAGAATATGTGAATAAATGCTTAACGTGCCTTAAGGTTAAGGCAGAACATCAAAGACCATCTGGGCTATTGCAACAACCAGAAATCCCTATGTGGAAATGGGAACAAATTTCCATGGATTTCATCACTAAATTACCCAGAACGGCGCATAACCATGATGCTATTTGGGTCATCGTAGATCGCCTTACCAAATCAGCACATTTCTTACCAATTCGGGAAGACTATTCCATGGACCGTTTAGCTAAACTCTACATCAACGAAATCGTAATGCGACATGGAGTGCCAATCTCTATTATTTCTGATAGAGATAGTCGATTTATGTCACGTTTTTGGCAAACTCTTCAACATGCCTTGGGTACACAGATCAACATGAGCACAGCTTATCATCCACAAACGGATGGGCAGACTGAACGTACAAATCAAACATTAGAAGACATGCTTCGAAGCTGTGTAATTGATTTTGGAGGTAGCTGGGATACTCATCTGCCATTGGTTGAATTTTCTTATAATAACAGCTATCATACTAGTATCCAATGTGCTCCATTTGAAGCTTTGTACGGGCGCAAATGCCGATCTCCTGTGTGTTGGTCAGAAGTAGGCGAAAGTCAGATTGTTGGCCCGGAACTGATCCAGGAAACGACTGATAAGATCGCGCTCATTCAGGAACGAATTAAAGCAGCATGCGATCGACAGAAGAGTTATGCTGATAATCGACGTAGACCACTCGAATTCCAGATTGGTGATAAAGTGATGCTAAAAGTCTCTCCCTGGAAAGGTATTTTCAGATTCGGAAAACGAGGAAAACTCTCACCAAGATTTGTAGGACCATTTACAATTCTTGAAAGGATTGGAATGGTAGCATACAGATTAGAGTTACCCTCAGAACTTAGTAACATACATGATGTGTTTCATGTCTCGAATCTGAAAAAGTGCCTATTGGACGAGTCACTAGTCATACCTCTTGATGAGATACACATTGCCGAAAACCTACAGTTCACGGAAGAACCAGTCGAAGTAATGGATCGAGATGAAAAGACCCTCAAACGAAGTCGAATACCAATTGTAAAAGTCAAATGGAATTCTAAACGAGGGCCAGAGTACACTTGGGAACGTGAAGACCGCATGAAACAGAAGTATCCTCATTTGTTTACATAGGCGATCAAACTGTAGGAGTTAAAGCAAATTTCGGGACGAAATTTCTGTAACAGGAGGAGACTGTGACAATTGCAGGTAAACATTACGTCATCAATAACACGAGCACGTTTGGTCGTTCTAGGAATCTGTGTTAAATTGATGATTTTAATCATTACAGGTTTAAAGTGTGCGAGAAATTGGGAACATGGGAGAAAACCGTGCGTGAAACCGAGTTACGGATTGTCCGGAATCGCGAAACGAAGAAAAATCTTGAAATTGGATCCCTCGCGGTACGCGACGACTCCTTGGAGTCTTGTCGCGGTACGCGACAAGTCAAGATATCAAATCTTATCCGGAATCCCTCGCGGTACGCGACGACATGTGGGCCACTCGTCGCGGTACGCGACGAGTAGGTCGGTCTGTTGAACCAGCTTGTTATATCGCAGAAGCATGCAAAAAAATTCTATTTTCTTTCCTCTCGACTTTAAACCCTCTGTAACTCAAGATCTTGACCAATCTCCCACCAAAACTCATATTTGACACCACCAGAACGTCCAGCTCGAACCGGTGAACGTGTATACACGTCCTGATCGTGATTTTGTCCGTAGAATCGTCTGATTTGGGTAACTATCCTTTTTAATCTTCTGACTTGATCTTCATTGATTAGATCGTGTTTTTGAACGTAATGATATAGTTAGGGTTGTTGATTATTGCTTAGATGATAGCTAGGAATGATTTTTGACGGATAACTTGTCTTGTTAACGGGTAAATGCCTGTTTTGATCCGTTATAATGCCCGGTTTTCACTAAACCATAACAATACTTCTAATGGTTTAAACCATTGGATTATGACAATGTAAGTGATTATTTTGGTTAATCTTTGAAATGCAAGGTTAATCCCAAGTGTTTCAAACTAATCACAGTTATTACCCTACCAATTGGAATAACTGTCTGGTTTTATGATAACAGTCGGATTAATATGTTAAACATGATTGTTTAACCTATTCAAATGTCATATTGTTATGTTTTGTGATACATGGATAATTAGTGACAAGAATTAATCATTCCTAAGCCGAGATTTCATCTAGGGACTATTTAAGTAATATAATCAACAGCATTACCTAACTAATTAGTCGGAGATTATTCCGGCTAATCCAATGAGTCATCAACTTAACACAAGGTACCTAAACGGGTATAGGTACCTACATTATAGTACATTGTATGATATTAGACTAAATAATTAATTAAACATCTAATGTTAGTTCGATGACTTTTCATTACAATGTCGGTGACATTGAACGTTCAAACAGATCTAATCAGCAAGTTAAAACACAAATAATTAATTATAAATAAACTAATGCAGATTAGCATTTTTAGCCACCGTTCGTGTGATTTTATCTTTTCATAAACTTCAGGTGAGTTTCATACAACCCCTTTTCTTTTACTGTTTTCTTAACATCGGGGTGACTATTATGAAATCTTTATCAAACGTGTGATATGTTTAGTAACAATTGCAATACCGGCTTGCATGTGGGTGTCATGGGATTATGACTATTTTCTGTGTACAACAAAAGTCCTCAAAACCAACTGTATCTGGTTAACCCATGTGGGGCCGAATGTGTGGACAAAGATAGTACTATCGGGCTGACAACCCCATTCATGGATAGATAGCGTCTACCCTTGTGTGAATGCTTGTCACCATTCCTGGTATCGACTTGATGTAGTGAGACATTGAGTTAGAGGCACGGATTTTAACTTCGGTTATTTTCTAGACTGGACTGTCAGAAAGGATCTGGATACGGGTCACATGATTATTCACTTATGTTAATGTGTACCATTGACTTTACTATCATATCATATTGTATCGAGTCTTATTTATGAACTCACCAGTTTTATACTGATATTTTTAAACTTTAAATCTTTTACAGGTAATCAGTACCAACGGTGAGGAAACACCTGTGCACGCACCATGTAGTTAGGACTTGGGATGTAATAGAAGGAACTTAAGTTGTAAACGGATATTCAGGACATGTAATAAATATTTGTCGTGATTTGTAATTAGTGCTTTTCTTAACTATGTGTGTTATGATACCGGATCAAGTAAGTCACCCCTCACCTTCGAGACTTCGCCGCTATGCTTCCGCTACCTTTAAAAATAACGTTGTCTGGTGACGCGGAGGTGGGGGTGTGACATGAGGAACTTGCGTTGATAAGGCAATGTATACATAAGCTCACAAATAGTGGCTGCTTGAGTGTTTAAATTCAACGTGGACTAACTAGTACGGGTTTTTTTTGGGTTCTTGTCTATGTGATGTTATAATTGCATAACTAGATATGGAGTCATTGATGGCGACCCACATTCGCGTAGAAGTGTATATATAAGACCATGAATAACTTAGGTTTAACCGAAATTCCAAATTGGGTGTATGTGTGCATTAGAAATCATAAAACTATGAATGTGAACATGATTTAAACACCAAACCACATGATTTTGATATGTAAATTCGTTGAGGTGCGGTATGGGTGTTGGGAGACAATATGGGTTTTGGTGTAAAGCAGCGTATGAATATGTAAATAGGTGGTAAAGTGTTTTAAAATTACTTTTTTTGATACGCTTATGTAGTAATTTAACTTATCTTTAATGAAAAAGGAAAATTTTGGTCATACAGGAGTCACAAGTGCGATTAACAGTTATTTAAACATCAAAGAGGATTGGTTTATTATGTTATGCTCACAAGGTGTTTGATCAAAGGCCTAAAGTTGGTGTTTACAAGAATATAATGGTTAATTGGTTCATTACCATCAGTACACGCTAAGTTGCGGTGATAACAGGTCAAAAGGTCTAGAATGAAGGCGAACATGTGTTATGTGTAGTTAATGTAGTTCTATGTGTGTAATAAATATAGGTAGGTGTGGTGAACGTCAAGGAACAAGTCAGAGACCCGGGAAAGAACAAGTTGACTTTGGTGGTGATCTTATGGGCTAAGGTGAGTTACCTTCTCAACTTAATTTGCAACCACAAGTCATGTTAGTGTTGGTAGGCTGGAGTTGGATGTATGACAACTTAATTGATGTCTTGTGTACCGGGTCAACGTTATGAGTTAGTTGAATACATGTCAATGTATGTAGCCAACGCACGTTTAGATATACTGGTTTTTAAATCGACAATACATTAGGAATACATGTTTTTAAGGAAATGTATATAGAAGACCACGTATAGTGGCAACTTGAGTGTTTAAATTGAATGGGGAGTAATTAGTACGAGTTTGGTTGTCTATATGTTGTTATAAGTACATAATTTAATATGGTGTCATTTATGTGTTTGAGAATTATTGAGACTTCGAATTTGATGGGGATCCACATTCATGGAAGTATATGTAAGACCATGAAAAATTTAGGTTTTTCCAAAAATCTAAATTGGGTTTAGGTGTGAATTAGAAATCATAAAACTATGTATGTGAACATGATTTAAACACCTAACCACATGATTTTATATGTAAAATCGTTGAGGTGCAACACGGATGTTGGGAGACAATATGGGTTTTGGTGTAAAACACCATATGAATACGTATATGTGTGGTAAAATGTGTTAAATTATTGTTTTGATATGTTTGTGTGGCAATTTGACTAATCTTTAATGAAAAATGAAGATTTTGTGTGGTAGATATGTTTGCCGGATTAACAATTCTTTAAACATTAAAGATGATTAGTTTATTAAGCAATGCGCACAAGGTGTTTGATCAAAGGCCTAAATTTAGGTTTGCGAAAATGTCATTAATTGGTTCAAAACCTACGTGGCGGTGATAACCGTTCAAATGGTCTAGAATGAATGCGAGCATGTGTTATGTTCATTGAATGAGTTGTATGTGCGTAATACATCTAGATAGTTGTGGAGAATGTCAAGGTGTCCAAGACCCGGGAAAGAACAAGTTGAATTTGGTGTAGGATGTATGACTACTTAATTGATGTCTTGTGTACTCGGTGAACGTTATGAGTTAGTTGCATAAATGTCAATGTATGTAGACAATGCGTTGTTTAGATGTATTGGTTATGATATCGACAATGCATGAGGAACTTGCGTTGATAAGGCAATGTATACATAAGCTCACAAATAGTGGCTGCTTGAGTGTTTAAATTCAACGTGGACTAACTAGTACGGGTTTTTTTTGGGTTCTTGTCTATGTGATGTTATAATTGCATAACTAGATATGGAGTCATTGATGGCGACCCACATTCGCGTAGAAGTGTATATATAAGACCATGAATAACTTAGGTTTAACCGAAATTCCAAATTGGGTGTATGTGTGCATTAGAAATCATAAAACTATGAATGTGAACATGATTTAAACACCAAACCACATGATTTTGATATGTAAATTCGTTGAGGTGCGGTATGGGTGTTGGGAGACAATATGGGTTTTGGTGTAAAGCAGCGTATGAATATGTAAATAGGTGGTAAAGTGTTTTAAAATTACTTTTTTTGATACGCTTATGTAGTAATTTAACTTATCTTTAATGAAAAAGGAAAATTTTGGTCATACAGGAGTCACAAGTGCGATTAACAGTTATTTAAACATCAAAGAGGATTGGTTTATTATGTTATGCTCACAAGGTGTTTGATCAAAGGCCTAAAGTTGGTGTTTACAAGAATATAATGGTTAATTGGTTCATTACCATCAGTACACGCTAAGTTGCGGTGATAACAGGTCAAAAGGTCTAGAATGAAGGCGAACATGTGTTATGTATAGTTAATGTAGTTCTATGTGTGTAATAAATATAGGTAGGTGTGGTGAACGTCAAGGAACAAGTCAGAGACCCGGGAAAGAACAAGTTGACTTTGGTGGTGATCTTATGGGCTAAGGTGAGTTACCTTCTCAACTTAATTTGCAACCACAAGTCATGTTAGTGTTGGTAGGCTGGAGTTGGATGTATGACAACTTAATTGATGTCTTGTGTACCGGGTCAATGTTATGAGTTAGTTGAATACATGTCAATGTATGTAGCCAACGCACGTTTAGATATACTGGTTTTTAAATCGACAATACATGAGGAATACATGTTTTTAAGGAAATGTATATAGAAGACCACGTATAGTGGCAACTTGAGTGTTTAAATTGAATGGGGAGTAATTAGTACGAGTTTTGTGACAACACGCGAATCAGGTTTATATTAAAACTTTAAATTACGATGCATTTTGTTAATATGTTTAGATAAACACACTTCTTAGAAACATTAAGTAGAGAAATTATGTCATTAGTTGAGAACAATAGAACGCCATGCCATAAAAATTTAGAAACAAGAATTCTCCTACGAAACATAATATATCCTTGTGACACAACGAGTGAAAATAATGTGAAACAATGATTTCACATATCCATATATGTATGTATTTATTTTTAAGCTTGTTTAAAAATATGATAATTATAATGTCTAATGTTAAATTAATTCTAATAAATGATTATCATATTAAAAACTTATATGTATGTCACGACATACACACATAGTAATATATATGTTCACATTTTGTTTATACATACATACATGCATAGATTATTTAGATAAATCAAATACAACTCTTCTACACTATCTATATATATATATGTATACACATGCATGCGTGACACACACAAGAAATTATATAAAATATAATGTATATATACACACACACGGTTACACACATATATATTTACAAACAATCTTATCACACCTCCTATCACCACCAATAACAATACTCTCTACTCTTTTCCACATACATCACCATCCAATATACACATGCATATACACGATACATATATATAGATATGCATGCATATATACATATGATACACATACACGTATATATCTCTCTCTATCCTCGACACACACACACATTCAAAACTAGCAAATATGACAAAAAAAAAAAAATTCTTACACCACCTCTTTTATTACCCAATCCCCCCTCATTCTCTCTTTTCCATATAAACATCACCTCATTTTATTCCTCTCTTTCTTCCACAATACCCGAAATATACATCTCTCCATATATACCTACACACACATTCGGTATACATACATACAAGTATTATACCACAAGAAATAGATCTCTTACACCACCACCCACTTTACCCAATCCACCTCCTCCCTTTCCTCTCACTTTGACCGACCACTTCCCCCTCTCTCTCCCTTCCCTTCTTTTCGGTAATAAACACCCACACCTCACTCATCTTTCTTCACATTCAAAAACTTAAAAGTTTCACTCTCTCATCTTCTCCCTAAGAGCTCCACGATTTCAGCCCTCTCCCTCAAGCATTTCGACGATTTGGAGGTCACCACACAAGGCCAACTCGAGTCCAAGGGTTGCATTGACACAAAGGTTAGCTTGTTACTCTCAAATGCTCAAAAGTTTTGTTCTATCTACTCTTCCTTTCACCACAACTCACGACAGCCCCAAACCCCATTCTAAACTCCTTTTTCCAAACCATACAAACATGGGTTCTCACTCACATAAACGAAAAACACACATGCATGCACATGCATGTGTGAAAATTCGACTTTTCTAGGCCAAAAACCATGATTTTCGTTACAAGGATCCTTACACATTCATAAAATCAATTTTATTCCCGTCTAAAACACCCAAGACCATGGGGGATGAGTACCTAGAACGATCCATACACATGCAAGTTTTGCATGTGTGATATCATGATCTTGGAAATCCATAACTTCCATTTTCGTATGTAGCATGAACCCTAAATTCATTCTATGTTTTCTACATGTCTTAACAGCCCACAACCACCTTGGAAACGTTGCACACAAGTGTTAAGCTCAAGTGTAAGAACCACACCCCTTAACAAATAGTTATATGTGCATGCATGTATGTAAAAATGGAAACTACAACTTAAAATGCTTATATGTATGTCTCGAAATTTTGATCAGGTCTAGATATGATTTTATTGCTGGAAATATTTTATAAAAGATTGGGTTTTGATGATAGGAATGTTATATTGTTAATTTTGCCCCAAAAACCCAATTTTTAAGACTTGTAAGTATGTTAAATATAAAAATTTATGTTAACAGTTTTCTGGACAGAATGTACAATTAAAATGAACTTATAATAATGTTGGTATAACACTCAAAAAGTTTGAGTATTTATTGTTATGTCTAGAATAAGTTATGGATTTATTAAAATTCCTATAAATCTTGATAAAATCATCAAAAATAGCTCCTGTGTGATAAAAATTCTAAGTATAATTTATTTCGGTATAAATATAGTTATAAGACCTGGGAAAAATATTGAAACTAAAAGTTTATAGTTTAACCTAAGTATTTGCCATTTAAAATGTTGGTAAAGGCTAAAAATACGAATAAAATTTATTACTGTTCAAAATATGAAGTAAATATTTTTCCCAGTATTCTAATGATACTGGAAAGTCTCAGTAAAAATATGGTAATTTTTAGTGACTGTTAAGTATTTATTTGTTATTTAATATAATAAATAGGGCAAAAATCATTTATTATAGTAAATGACCTCCTAAAATCCTGAAATTTCAGCAGTGACCTTAGACCGTGATTTGGTTACTGTATAAAAAGTTTAGTAATTTTTACATATCGGGAAATATTTATTATAATATTAATGGGATTTAAAATGCTAAAACTTTTTAAAATAGTAAACGAGCTTTAAAAATTCTGAAAATTTTACAGGAGTTAAATAACATCAGTATGAGACTATATAACTATTTTCGGAATTTTTAGTGATCAGAATCATTATCTGGAAATTTTTGAGGATTTTAAACGTATAAAAACAATTTGTGATACAAGTGGTTAATATAAAAATAATAGGGAATGAGTAAATAAAAATTTACCCAGACCCTTTACTGATAAAAAGTAATGGGTAAAAACATATAAATATGTAAACTTATATTCTCATGTAATTTTGAATACTTGAAAATAAAGTTAAATGAAACAATATCGCATCAATGTTTATGGCATGAACAATTACTAAAATTTAAACATACACTAGGCAAGTGAACCAATCAAGATTTACCATCAATCCCTTCAAATCGACAGATAACCATACATCAATAGCAGGTGAGTTCATGTGATCCCTTTTCTTTTACTGTTTTTGGGATACTGAAAGCATGCTCCATAAACTATTTATAAAATGTAATTTATGTGATAATGAACGTCCGTTTCAATAAAATTGCTTCCCCTAGACATTAAACATAATTTACAACCATTAACTCATAGTAGAGCCGGTGAGTATACGGGTAGTACTACTTGGGGAATCCCCCACGCACAGTGGCCCGAAAGGGTGGGCCTTATAAAAGTAAGGTTGAAACCCCACTGAGGTTATTGGCAACCGTTGTGGCATATATTCTTATGATACATAAATGACCGAGGGCAGGAACGGGTCTCGGAATGGGAAGTAGATTTAGTTTGACCATGTTGTGGGCTAACAATGTATGAGGCACACGCCCGAGCATGGAACAGGGTTGGTTGTATTGTTATTGAATTATCACATGTTATATTATTACTGATTGTGTCATATTATTAAACTCATGTTCTCACCAACTTTTTAGTTGACGTATTTTAGCATGTCTTTCAGGTTGAATTGGTAAGAGTAGGAGAACCGGATGAGCCCTTAGAGGAATAGTGATGGCTTTAGAATGGAGTTGACTTTAAAAACAATTTTATGATTATTGAATTGTGTTTGATTTTGGGCCCTGCGTGGCAATTTAGACAATTTGTGATGTGTTGGATATTTTAATTGCTTTAGTTTGCTTTGGGCTATGGATTATTTAAACTATGCTTCCGCAAAGTTAGTCAAATGATTAAATCAATCGTCATGCCTTAATCCCCTCGGGTTGGGGTGTGACAGGTTGGTATCAGAGCCCAAGGTTATAGAGAATGAGGTGCCTTAGTATACCTAAGACTATAACCAAGAGAATTGGGACAAGTAGGTAGGAAAAATAGGGAACTTAGGAATTAGGAAATATTGCTTTAGGAAATCTAGGACAAGTTAAATTATCAAATATTTTAATTAATTTATTGCAGGAAAATGGATTCAAAGGGTAAGGGAATCAACAAGAGCGGACCATCAAGCCGACCACGAGTCTTCGCAAGGAGAGATTTCCCGCCAGCGGTTCGCGAGGAGTTACATCGACAGTTCCCTCAACACTATAGTCCGCTGCCAGAGGATGCATACTTCTCTTCATCAGAGTCGGAGCCAATGGAGTATAATGATGCTGCATCTACTACGCCCAGTAGATCTCGCACTAGATCTATGTCTCCTCCCTTACCCCGTATTGAACCTAGTGACGGACCTGTTAGGAGACCCACACCTGTTATGGGAGCGAGGCCGGGAGCCTCCATGTCTTTTCGTATGCCCAGTAGTGGACCTCTTTATCCTACCATGGGAGAACCTGATCTGGTTCAGCCCGCGCGTCATAGCGTGCACTTAGGGCATTCTGCTCGCCATGGGATGGATATGGCGGGTCCGAGTAGGAGCAGAGCTGTAGATGTCAACCCGCAGAGAGAAGAAAACTACATGCTGTGGTCTGCCATGTTCGAGCAGGAAAAGAAGGCAACCCAACTAGCGGAACAATTCCAAAGGCATATAGGAGCAGTCACACTGCAACTGGAAATGACACGCAAAGAACTGAAGGAGACCCGTGAGGCTCGACAGGCAACAAAGAAGAAGGGATTCTTTGCAACTGTGTGGGATTCACTACGTGGGAAGAAGACTTAGGGACTGATTTTTTTTTTTTTTTTTTATTTTCATTATGAATTATGTCATTTGATGTATTATGAGACAATATGGGATTGCATGCCCAAATCTTGATGTATTATGAAACAATTGGGATTGATAGGGATATTTTCCCTGATGGTGCATTAGAAACATGATGGTGAAACATTTTGAATTATGTAATGAATGGGTTGAAACATTGAGAAATTTGGTTTCTATGAATTATTATTGGTTGTCATGATGAATGAATGTGATAATATGATACATCATGAGATATTTTGGATGTATGATTTTAAATGTATGGATTTGAATTGGTTGCCTAAATATATTTTTGTTTTCTCTTTAACAATTGTTATCTATGAATATGACACAATAGTGAAACTAAATTAATTGCTCAATAATGACTAATAACAATAATTTTCTCTACGTGTGAAACTCATGATATAGAATGCCTCCCCGACGTAGCCAACGACTAAACCGTGGTCAACTCAATGCGGGAGCAAATCCAAATCCGCGAGCTGGACGAAGAAGGAATCCACCACCACCTCCCCCGGAAAACTCAGTGAATCATGCTGAAAATGAAGAAAACCCCTTGGAGGGCAACCCAAATGCAGGAGGAAATGAAGGAGACCGGAACAGGGAAGACAGAATGACTGATCTTATCACTAGACATATCCAAAACGCGATACCTACCATCGCCGCGCAAATCAGGGCTGATATGAATATAGAAAATCAAAACGAAAATGCCCACGGAGCTGGAGGGCCAGAAATCGAACAAGTAGAAACAGAAGAACGTAAGGGATGCTCATACAAGACCTTTATGGCCTGCAAACCCAAAGATTTTGAAGGAAAGGACGGTGCAGTAGGAGCAATAAGGTGGTTGGAAGATATGGAGTCAGTGTTAGATATCAGCGATTGCAAGGAGGAAAACAAGGTGAAATATGCAACTCACTCTCTTAAGGGATCTGCGTTAACTTGGTGGAACACCATTGTCAAGACAAGGGGACGAAATGCCATTAAGACCATGAAGTGGAAGGATTTTAGGGATATTGTTACTGAAAAATTCTGCCCGATTAATGAACTGGAAAGAATCGAAGCGGAATTTCTAGCACATGAAATGGTTGGATTGGACCACACCAAATACATCAACCGATTCAACGAGATGGCGTTACTCGTGCCACACTTGGTTACCCCTGAGACTAAAAGGATTGGAAGGTATATCTGGGGTTTAGCACCACAAATTAGGGGATATGTCAGGACAGCAAGGCCAGCTACTTTTCAGTCTGCAGTAGAGCTAGGAGGAACGCTTACTGATGAAATTGTGAGATGTGGGAAGATAAACCAAGAAAAGGTGGGAGATAAGCGGAAGGGGCAGGATAACAGGAATGATAGGAAAGGAGATCACAAGTTTAGGAGATTTGAAGGAAAGAGAAATGACTTTGGCAAGGTAAGGGATTCGACTGTACCCAGGCCAGGAGAAGTTATACCTAGGAACTAATCCTTGGTGTGACAAATGCAAGATACATCACCAAGGAGAATGCAACCCAAAGTACTGCTACAAGTGCAAGAAAGCAGGACATCTCCTCAAGGATTGTAGAGCCAAGGATGTAGCTAGATGCTATGAATGCGGAGACCCTGGGCATTTGAGGAATGTGTGCCCAAAACTGAAGAGAGATAAGCCGCAGAAAGCAACCGGAAGAGCATTTGTACTTACCGCAACAGAAGCGCAGAAGGATCCGGAAATGATAACGGGTACGTTCCTTTTAAACAATCATGTTGCTAATGTATTGATTGACACGGGTGCCACATTTAGTTTTATATCAACAAAATTTCGATCCTTACTCGATAAGCAACCCACTTGTTTGAAAGATATATGTGAAGTAGAGATAGCCACTGGAAAAGTGATAAGTATAAAAGAAATGTTGAAAGATTGTGAATTAGTTATGGAAGGACAAAAGTTTAAGATTGATTTACTGCCTATTGAATTAGGAGGTTTTGATGTAGTTATTGGAATGGATTGGCTAACCATGAATAAGGTAAAACTTAACTGTGAACATAAGACTATGACAATTCCTTTAGTTAACAATAAGAAGGTAATCGTGATTGGACATAAGGTGAGAGAATTACCACAAATCATTTCGTATGCAAAGACGGAGAGGTATTCAAGGAAGGGAAACATGATTTACTTGGCCTATGTAGTCATCAAGAAGGAAGAAACAGTACCCAAGGAAATACCAATTGTATCTGAATATATGGATGTATTCCCTGAAGAGTTGCCAGGAATGCCGGCACCAAGACAAGTGGAATTCAGAATTGATTTGATACCAGGAGCAGCACCAGTAGCTAAAGCCCTTATCGCTTAGCGCCATCCGAAATGCAAGAAATGGTGACTCAAATACAAGAGCTGATGGATAAAGGCTTTATAAGACCGAGCTTTTCTCCATGGGGAGCCCCAGTATTATTCGTGAAGAAGAAAGACGGAACGTTGAGAATGTGCATCGACTACCGAGAGCTAAACAAAGTTACTATAAAGAATCGTTATCCACTCCCCAGAATCGATGATTTGTTTGATCAACTTCAAGGGGCAAGCTATTTTTCAAAGATAGATTTAAGATCGGGATATCATCAATTAAGAGTTAGGGATGAGGATGTCCCTAAAACCGCGTTCAGAACTCGTTACGGACATTATGAGTTTATGGTAATGCCTTTCGGGCTTACAAACGCACCTGCTGTATTTATGGATCTCATGAACCGAGTATGTAAACCATACCTGGATAAATTTGTGATAGTATTCATTGATGATATACTAATATACTCAAAGAATGCGAAGGATCATGAAGAGCACCTACGAACGATGCTAGAACTCTTAAGGAAGGAAAAATTATTTGCTAAGCTGAGCAAATGTGAATTTTGGATGAGAGAAGTACAATTCTTGGGGCACATTATAAACGAAGAAGGAATACAGGTAGACCCTTCAAAGATAGAGGCAATTAAGGGATGGGAGACGCCGAGAACTCCTACCGAAATAAGACAATTCCTGGGATTGGCTGGTTATTACAGAAGATTTATTGAGAATTTCTCGAAAATAGCACTACCGTTAACTACGTTAACTCAGAAGAAAGTGACTTTTGAATGGGGAGAAAAACAACAAGAAGCATTCGACACTCTAAAGCAAAGGTTATGTAGTGCACCCATATTATCCTTACCAGAAGGGAATGAAGATTTCGTGGTGTACTGTGATGCTTCTAGAATGGGACTAGGTTGTGTGTTAATGCAAAGGAAGAAAGTAATTGCATACGCATCACGACAATTGAAAACACATGAGAAAAACTACACCACCCATGACTTAGAATTAGGAGCGGTAGTGTTTGCTCTAAAGATATGGAGACACTACTTATATGGAACGAATTGTGTAATCTATACTGATCACAAGAGTTTACAACATATACTTGATCAGAAAATACTGAATATGAGACAAAGGAGATGGGTAGAATTGTTAAGTGATTACGACTGTGAAATCCGGTACCATCCGGGAAAGGCAAATGTGGTAGCAGACGCTTTGAGTCGAAAAGAAAGAGAGATTCCACTAAGAGTAAAAGCCCTAAAAATGACAGTAGCGATTGACTTAAAAGAAAACATACTTAAAGTGCAACAGGAAGTCTTATCCAAGGAAAACTTAAGGGAAGAATCACTGACAAAAAGTGAGAAGCAATTTGATGAAGAAGATCAAGGTGGGTTAAAGGCATATAAAGGGAGGATATGGATACCACTGCATGGGGGTATGAGAGAAATAATTTTAGGAGAAGCCCATAAGTCCAGATACTCAGTGCACCCCGGTGGTGACAAAATGTACCAGGAGTTAAAAGAAAAATTCTGGTGGCCGGGATTAAAAAGATCAATAGCAGAATACATCAGCAAATGCCTGACTTGTGCAAGAGTAAAAGCAGAGCATCAAAAGCCATCTGGATTGTTACAACAACCCGAAATACCTGCATGGAAATGGGAACAAGTTACTATGGATTTTGTAACCAAGCTACCTCGGACCACCAGTGGTCATGACTCAATATGGGTAGTCGTTGATAGGTTAACAAAGACGGCACACTTTTTACCTATAAGGGAAGACTACAAAATGGATAAGTTAGCGAAGATTTACATGAATGAAATCGTGTCGAGACACGGAGTGCCAACATCAATAATCTCAGATAGAGATAGTCGCTTCACCTCAAGATTTTGGCAAACTCTTCAAGAAGCTCTGGGAACCAAATTAAAACTAAGTACGGCTTACCATCCTCAAACGGATGGGCAAAGTGAAAGAACTATTCAGACATTGGAAGACATGTTGAGAGCGTGCGTAATAGATTTTGGAGGAAGTTGGGACACCCACTTGCCATTAGTTGAATTCTCCTATAATAACAGCTACCATACTAGTATTCAAGCCGCACCGTTTGAAGCATTATATGGGAGAAAGTGTAGATCACCACTATGTTGGAATGAAATAGGTGAGAACAAATTAACAGGGCCTGAGATTGTGCAAGAAACTACTGATAAGATCCATAAAATCAAGGAGAGGATGAAAGCAGCTCAAGACCGACAAAAGAGTTATGCAGATAAGAGACGAAAGCCGTTGGAGTTCAGTATAGGAGATAAAGTCATGCTAAAGGTATCACCATGGAAGGGTACGGTACGCTTTGGTAAACATGGGAAGTTGAACCCCCGGTATATTGGACCCTTTAAAATTTTAGCAAGAGTGGGACTTGTAGCTTATCAGCTAGAACTTCCATTGGAATTAGAAGGAATACATGATGTGTTTCATGTGTCAAACCTCAAGAAATGTTTAGTGGACGAAAGTTTGATCATACCTTACAAAGAAGCAAAGGTCAATAAACAATTGCAATTCATGGAGGAACCTGTAGAAATCATGGACAGGCAGATCAAGAAGTTGAGGCGTAGTAAGATACCAATTGTAAAAGTACGTTGGGATTCCAAACGAGGGCCTGAGTTTACTTGGGAAAAAGAATCGGAGATACGTAAGAAGTACCCTCAACTATTTCAAACTACAAGTTGACTATGACAAAGCAAATTTCGAGGACGAAATTTCTACAAGTAGGGGAGACTGTGACAACACGCGAATCAGGTTTATATTAAAACTTTAAATTACGATGCATTTTGTTAATATGTTTAGATAAACACACTTCTTAGAAACATTAAGTAGAGAAATTATGTCATTAGTTGAGAACAATAGAACGCCATGCCATAAAAATTTAGAAACAAGAATTCTCCTACGAAACATAATATATCCTTGTGACACAACGAGTGAAAATAATGTGAAACAATGATTTCACATATCCATATATGTATGTATTTTATTTTTAAGCTTGTTTAAAAATATGATAATTATAATGTCTAATGTTAAATTAATTCTAATAAATGATTATCATATTAAAAACTTATATGTATGTCACGACATACACACATAGTAATATATATGTTCACATTTTGTTTATACATACATACATGCATAGATTATTTAGATAAATCAAATACAACTCTTCTACACTATCTATATATATATATGTATACACATGCATGCGTGACACACACAAGAAATTATATAAAATATAATGTATATATACACACACACGGTTACACACATATATATTTACAAACAATCTTATCACACCTCCTATCACCACCAATAACAATACTCTCTACTCTTTTCCACATACATCACCATCCAATATACACATGCATATACACGATACATATATATAGATATGCATGCATATATACATATGATACACATACAAGTATATATCTCTCTCTATCCTCGACACACACACACATCAACAACTGCAAATATGACAAAAATTCTTACACCACCTCTTTATTACCCAATCCCCCTCATTCTCTCTTTTCCATATAAACATCACCTCATTTTATTCCTCTCTTTCTTCCACAATACCCGAAATATACATCTCTCCATATATACCTACACACACATTCGGTATACATACATACAAGTATTATACCACAAGAAATAGATCTCTTACACCACCACCCACTTTACCCAATCCACCTCCTCCCTTTCCTCTCACTTTGACCGACCACTTCCCCCTCTCTCTCCCTTCCCTTCTTTTCGGTAATAAACACCCACACCTCACTCATCTTTCTTCACATTCAAAAACTTAAAAGTTTCACTCTCTCATCTTCTCCCTAAGAGCTCCACGATTTCAGCCCTCTCCCTCAAGCATTTCGACGATTTGGAGGTCACCACACAAGGCCAACTCGAGTCCAAGGGTTGCATTGACACAAAGGTTAGCTTGTTACTCTCAAATGCTCAAAAGTTTTGTTCTATCTACTCTTCCTTTCACCACAACTCACGACAGCCCCAAACCCCATTCTAAACTCCTTTTTCCAAACCATACAAACATGGGTTCTCACTCACATAAACGAAAAACACACATGCATGCACATGCATGTGTGAAAATTCGACTTTTCTAGGCCAAAAACCATGATTTTCGTTACAAGGATCCTTACACATTCATAAAATCAATTTTATTCCCATCTAAAACACCCAAGACCATGGGGGATGAGTACCTAGAACGATCCATACACATGCAAGTCTTGCATGTGTGATATCATGATCTTGGAAATCCATAACTTCCATTTTCGTATGTAGCATGAACCCTAAATTCATTCTATGTTTTCTACATGTCTTAACAGCCCACAACCACCTTGGAAACGTTGCACACAAGTGTTAAGCTCAAGTGTAAGAACCACACCCCTTAACAAATAGTTATATGTGCATGCATGTATGTAAAAATGGAAACTACAACTTAAAATGCTTATATGTATGTCTCGAAATTTTGATCAGGTCTAGATATGATTTTATTGCTGGAAATATTTTATAAAAGATTGGGTTTTGATGATAGGAATGTTATATTGTTAATTTTGCCCCAAAAACCCAATTTTTAAGACTTGTAAGTATGTTAAATATAAAAATTTATGTTAACAGTTTTCTGGACAGAATGTATAATTAAAATGAACTTATAATAATGTTGGTATAACACTCAAAAAGTTTGAGTATTTATTGTTATGTCTAGAATAAGTTATGGATTTATTAAAATTCCTATAAATCTTGATAAAATCATCAAAAATAGCTCCTGTGTGATAAAAATTCTAAGTATAATTTATTTCGGTATAAATATAGTTAGAAGACCTGGGAAAAATATTGAAACTAAAAGTTTATAGTTTAACCTAATTATTTGCCATTTAAAATGTTGGTAAAGGCTAAAAATACGAATAAAATTATTACTGTTCAAATATGAAGTAAATATTTTTCCCAGTATTCTAATGATACTGGAAAGTCTCAGTAAAAATATGGTAATTTTTAGTGACTGTTAAGTATTTATTTGTTATTTAATATAATAAATAGGGCAAAAATCATTTATTATAGTAAATGACCTCCTAAAATTCTGAAATTTCAACAGTGACCTTAGAACGTGATTTGGTTACTGTATAAAAAGTTAGTAATTTTTACATATCGGGAAATATTTATTATAATATTAATGGGATTTAAAATGCTAAAACTGTTTAAAATAGTAAACGAGCTTTAAAAATTCTGAAAATTTTACAGGAGTTAAATAACATCAGTATGAGACTATATAAATATTTTCGGAATTTTTAGTGATCAGAATCATTATCTGGAAATTTTTGAGGATTTTAAACGTATAAAAACAATTTGTGATACAAGTGGTTAATATAAAAATAATAGGGAATGAGTAAATAAAAATTTACCCAGACCCTTTACTGATAAAAAGTAATGGGTAAAAACATATAAATATGTAAACTTATATTCTCATGTAATTTTGAATACTTGAAAATAAAGTTAAATGAAACAATATCGCATCAATGTTTATGGCATGAACAATTACTAAAATTTAAACATACACTAGGCAAGTGAACCAATCAAGATTTACCATCAATCCCTTCAAATCGACAGATAACCATACATCAGTAGCAGGTGAGTTCATGTGATCCCTTTTCTTTTACTGTTTTGGGATACTGAAAGCATGCTCCATAAACTGTTTATAAAATGTTATTTATGTGATAATGAACGTCCGTTTCAATAAAATTGCTTCCCCTAGACATTAAACATAATTTACAACCATTAACTCATAGTAGAGCCGGTGAGTATATGGGTAGTACTACTTGGGGAATCCCCCACGCACAGTGGCCCGAAAGGTGGGCCTTATAAAAGTAAGGTTGAAACCCCACTGAGGTTATTGGCAACCGTTGTGGCATATATTCTTATGATACATAAATGACGAGGGCAGGAGACGGGTCTCGGAATGGGAAGTAGATTTAGTTTGACCATGTTGTGGCTAACAGTGTATGAGGCACACGCCCGAGCATGGAACAGGTTGGTTTTGTTGTTATTGAATTATCACATGTTATATTATTACTGATTGTGTCATATTATTAAACTCATGTTCTCACCAACTTTTTAGTTGACGTATTTTAGCATGTTTTCAGGTTGAATTGGTAAGAGTAGGAGAACCGGATGAGCCCTTAGAGGAATAGTGATGGCTTTAGAATGGAGTTGACTTTAAAAACAATTTTATGATTATTGAATTATGTTTGATTTTGGCCCTGCGTGGCAATTTAGACAATTTGTGATGTGTTGGATATTTTAATTGCTTTAGTTTGCTTTGGGCTATGGATTATTTAAACTATGCTTCCGCAAAGTTAGTTAAATGATTGAAATCAATCGTCATGCCTAATCCCCTCGGGTTGGGGTGTG
>SZYD01002168.1:0-52880 GCA_009363875.1 Mikania micrantha | reverse complement strand
CATGGTTATGACAAGTTCTAGAATGATTTGGGTTCTTCTAGCTGACTTTGTGTTTGCTTGAAGGTTTCTCTATCATAACACGTCGCGATTCATATTTAGGACCATTATGGATGGATGCTGAATTCCCTAGGGTGTTCAGCTGTCCATAATGTGCCTCTCAAACTTAATACTCAGATGCTACTTTGTGCGTGTGGAAACTTAACGATCAGAACACTTAAGCTATGCTGAGTTGTTGGGAGGTGAAACGCTTAATTATCATTAACAACAATATGTTAAGCAGCCCGGTATGTGGTGGGACGGTGGCTAGGGCTTGTCCCCTACATATTCCCTATATATAAGCATACTCGGTTGGTTAGCATAGGTGGTCGTTGATGAGGTTAAGGTTGTCATTCAGGGAATCAAGGTAAAAAAATTACAGGGTAATCGAATTCAATGATCGAATGTTATGGAATCAAAGATGCAGGATTAAACTGTAACATCAGTGCCGGAACCGTTACCGGAACAGTGATCTCTACAGTACATGAACAGTAAAACAGGTATGAATCATACACATTTCAGTAATTTTCATATTCATATCATTTATCATTACCTGGTGAGTTGTCAGAACAGTCTCAGACACATTTAACAGAAACACAGTTCAGAACAATGGTTCTTGAGTCGGATAATTATTAGCAACACAGAACCATTATGTGATTATTTGCTTAGGAATTATTATGTATAAACGTATGTGAGGTTTTATAGAACAAAACACACGAATATTGTTATGTGAATGCTAAATTGACGGGTTATTCGTATAGGTGACGATCTGTCCGAATATATCTGAAAGTTTAAACGTTCTGAATGATATTCTATAATTAGAAAACAAGGTTGAAAAGTATAGTTATCGTCGTGTTCGTACGGGTGACGATTCAGACGAATACGCGCGACAACCGCACATTTCGATTTAAACGGTTAATTATGTTTTAATTGTTAAAATAAATTGAAGATATTAGTTAATTTATTAGGAATTACAACCCAGAATAATTAAAAGATTTCTAATTTTAAAATAGTATCGTTTCGTCGCGAAAACTACACGATCCGGAGATTTTGCGCGAAACCAAACGAGATCGAACGACGGGTATTGTGATACATTAAATGAAGGCATTTAATGTATCATCATACTCTCACCAACTCATTTCACCCTCCAAATTTTCGTCTCTCTCTCTAGCTCTCTCTCTCTCTCTAGAAACTTTAACTTCTCTCTACGATTGGGAACTCATTTCAAGTCGGATTCAAGCTATCTTGGTTCCATTACAACCCTCTCATCGTCTAGATTTCAGGAGTACAACCCATTCAAGCTTTCATCCACGAAATTGAGGTAATGTTCAAATTTAAACTCGGTTTATAGGTTTTTTTCACGAGTTCATGGGTTTTGTTACTATAATTGATGATAAACACTTAAAACACTTAAGTAATGGTGTCTAGCATGTTTAGAAACTGTTAGGGATGAATTTTGTAACAGGTTTAACCCCTAGGACGAAGAAGATGATGAAAAACCACATCAGGTTCGCGAACTAAACCCAATCAGCATCAGCCGAACCTGGCCGACCCCTACAAACCTAGCCGAACCATTTTCTGATGCAACGAACCCTAACGAACCCTGCACACACATGGGGGACTCCTGCAACGAACATGTGATCAACCTGAGCCGAACCCTGCAACCACCTGCCCCACGAACCTGGAATCTTTTGGCCAAACCCTCCTTGCAAGCCGAAGTCTCTTCAGCCGAACCCATGATTCGCGAACCTGTCTCGGCCGAAGCTATGAGATCACAACGAACCTTAGCATGACAAACCTTAGGAGCCGAACCCTAAGGGTTCGGTGGTGTAATGGGCGAACCTTATGCCTATGTTAGCCGAACCTAAGGAGGTTTTTTAATAAGGTTCGCTGCCTTGGATGAGGTATTGAGCCAAATTGTTATAAAACCCGTAATTTCCTTGATGCATGTGGATATATGACCAACAAAACAAGGGTAAATGATCTAGGGAATGGTTAGATGACCATGAAAATCCTAAGGAGCATGAGAAGTTAAGTCTATAATGAACATGCATGGGTTCATTTAGTCATGGGTGTGCATGGATTACATGGATGCATGGGACTAATACAAAGTGTTAGATATAAGTAATGGGAAATAAGGAAGCCACATTGGGGGATAGAAGTTATAAAATTAATATCCTAATTTCATATTAACAACTCACAATGAGTGGTTAACATGAATAATTTGGATATCTATGTCATATGGATCAAACATTTGTGATTACGATCAAGGGTGAATCAAGAGTTTGTTATTGGGCTTAAATGGGCCCAATGGGACTTAATTAAGTCCATCAAGTGTTAAACGTTTAATTAAATTTTTGTGTTGATGTTTTAAATATGAAATTGGAAGCATGAATGTTTTCAATTAAAATTAATAAGTGTCATTGATTTCTTCAAAGTTTATTTAGTTATAAAAGTTAGTTGTAATATCATTGATTGTGATTTGTCATAAAATAGACAATGTAATTGTCTGGATTTTTAAAGTAAAACAAAGGAAACTCTGCCAAAATTTCTAAAAATGTTAGGTATTATGATAAACTATGGGAATTGGGATCA
Organism: Mikania micrantha; assembly: GCA_009363875.1. Lineage (NCBI taxonomy): Eukaryota > Viridiplantae > Streptophyta > Magnoliopsida > Asterales > Asteraceae > Mikania > Mikania micrantha. The sequence goes on along the minus strand of SZYD01002168.1, from coordinate 50,249 downwards.
TTAAAGAGGGTAACTAAATTAGATTAGATTTTAGATGTACTTAGTACTAAGACATTTAGTCACACACACCAAGACAAAGACTTAGGCACAACGACTACTATGCGTACTTATTATATTCGAATTTTTATAAAATAACTCAGGAACCGAAGATACTTAGCTTACAAACAAGAGTGCGCATTCTGTGATAGTACTTTAGACATCAACACGGGTGAGTTCATTGCCCCTTTTCTAACATTTTTGTTTTAAAAACGCGGGGCTGAGAAGCATGCGTAAACTGTTATTTAAATTGTTTACGTAAATGCTTTTAAATTATATGTTTTACATATATGAATGTTATCCTGGATCATATCTAGGAATATTTTATACGGGTTTACTAAGTTATTCCTTATAAATTAAGTGAATAATCAATTTAACTAAACCTTTCAAACAAAACAAAACATTTCAAACGAGTCAAAGGAAACATTTTTAACAAATCCAGTGTGTGAGTTCAATGAATCAAACGAAACATTTTGACGAATCAAATGGGTGATTTCAACGAATCAAGTGAACATTTTGACAAATCAAGTGGGTGAGTTCAAAGGATCATATGAAACATGTTGACAAAACAAGTGTGGGATTTCAGCGAATCAGACGAACAAATCTTTGCAAAGACTATATTCAATGTTTTACAAACCAAGTGTTTGTTAAACAATGAATCAAGTGTACAATTGATCCATGAATCTAGTATTCTATGATCAACAAATTAAGTACATCTTGTAACAGAATCAGACGAATCAATAAATCATTTTCAAGGGAAAGTCTGGGAAATATCAGAGATAACATATGCCAACACAACGAATCAAGAACGAAACAAGAAATCCTACATTACAAGAAGTCCTAGCTAGACCGTTTGATTTGTAGGTCATATGTTTAATGATATTTACAGTTTCCCTAACTACTAAGTACCAAGATTGACAGACTAGTCTACTCGAGTATGACCAAAGGCCCCAATCATAAGGACTTAGATTTTATTAAATGTTTACTTACTTGTTTAATTAAGCATTTATAACTGTTTATACAATTGTGTGGTTGATCATATTGTGTGATGAACTTGTGAAATCAACATGGATTTCAAATGATTGTAATGACAGGGACAACAAACAGAAGAACTTATGGGATTGTGTTAAGGGTAAAAATGCTTAATTGTCATTAACAGCAGTGTCATATGCATATTAGTATGTGGTGGGATGTTGGCTAGGGCTTGTCCCTTACATATGCCCTATATATAAGCATACCGATGTGGATATTACATGTGGTGTTAATGAGGTTAGGGTCTTTACCAAAGGAGGTTTTCAAATCATTTTCAACTACTAAAACTATATGAACTCACCAACCATGTGTTGATTTTATTTTTGCATGACTTCTCAGGTGACGAACAGGTCAACTAGGAAGCTTATGCTTTTGGACTAGGACTTCAGATAGAAGACTTAGTATTTTGGACCTGCATACTTTTGAAGACATCATTATACAATTTATTTTGTATATCTTGTGTAATTACAAGATAGTCATTTTATGATGTTTACAATAGATTTACATTGTTAAATTATAAACGATACCGATGTAATTTAACTTTGTAATTATATTTATTTAGCATTTCTCATTTATATCATGTGCAATGTAAACAATCTGATCACTTCTGATTATCACTCCCGATACCGCGCCCCGGGAACCTTCCGCCCGACGGGGACTCCGATCCTACTCCGCCGGCTCGGGGTGTGACAGATTGGTATCAGAGCCATGGTTATAGAGAAATATAGGTCACTTATTTAAATGGTTTGGCCTAGACTATAACCTAGGGACCCTGCATGTAGAGAACATAGGACTTAAGACTTATTTGCATATTGTCTTCTGTATTCGATCATTGCACTAACCGATAACTTTATTGGTTATGATCAGAATGCCTCCGCGAAGACAACCTCCTTTGATACAGCTACCACCACAAGACTTGGCTCCACACTCCTCCACACCGTCACCAAATGATTCACCACCACCACCACCTCCTCCCCCTCCTCCATTGATTACTCAAGCATCTGGTTCGGGCACAGCACCGACCATGGATCCTGCTACTATCGCTCTGGTGACGTTACTGAGTAGCCAGATGACGAATCAGATGAAAGAAGCTATACCGGAGATGTTCCTTCGTCTTCGTAATGAGATCCTCCATACTGGCAACACATCAGGGGAAGCCAGTGGAAACACTGGAGATTCATCTCATTACTCCTACAAGTCCTTTGTAGGATGTAAACCACCCAGTTTCAGTGGGTCTGAAGGTGCCGTTGGATTAATCCAATGGATTGAGAAGATTGAGGCAACATTGGATCTTTGCAGCTGCCCCGAACACCACAAGGTCCGTTACTCAGCGGGAACATTCAACAAACGGGCTCTGACCTGGTGGAATGGTCAGATCAACGCTCGAGGAAGAGAGGAAGCTATGGCAATGCCATGGGAAGACTTCAAAGCACTGCTGCGAACAGAATTTTGTCCCAAGAATGAGCTGCAGAAGTTGGAGGTTGAACTATCCAACCATGTGATGAAGGGGGCTGATCACATGGGGTACACTACTCGTTACCACGAGTTAGTTGCTTTGGTACCTGATATGGTACCAACTCTGGAGAAAAGGATAGACCGTTATGTAGGTGGACTTCCCGCCTGCATTCAGGGAATGGTTGTTTCAGCCAACCCTACTACGGTTGAATCTGCAGTGAGATTATCTGGGAAACTCACTGATCTCATGGTAGCCTCTGGAGTTTTAAAGAAAGAGGCTGAACCCAGCAAGAACAAGGCTGAGTCTTCCAAGAAACCCCACCACCATCAGAAGAAGAAACAGAAGACCATTAAGAACTACGCGGTGGCCACACCTCTGCAACAAATAGCAGCAACACCACAAAACCCCAACCGCAAACCCTACACGGGCACATATCCTCTGTGTGCCAAGTGTCAGTATCACCACACTGCTGACACTCCCTGCAAACATTGCACGGGATGTGGACGGAAGGGCCATTGGGTCCAGTACTGCAGGATGACTCCTAATCAAGCAGTCAACAATGCTGCTCTAGCTCTCCCTCCACCAGCTAATCGGAACAATGATGGATGCTATAACTGTGGCGAACAAGGCCACTTTGCGAAGAACTGCCCAAAGAAGGCTCAACCAGCAGTTCAAGCACCCCGTGGACGAGCCTTTGCTATCGGAGCACCAGCTGCACGCCAGGACCCAAATGTGGTCACTGGTACGTTTCTCTTACATGACTTTTATGCATCTGTCTTATTTGATACTGGTGCGGATCAGAGTTTTATCTCTATCGATTTTGCATGCCAACTAGATTCAGTAGAGGAACAGTTAGACTCCCCTTACATTATAGAAGTAGCTAACGGGAAACAAATTACCGTTAGTACAGTTTACAGAAATTGCCCATTGACACTTAATAGTCATACATTTGCCATCGATTTAATACCGATGGAGTTGGGTAGTTTCGACATCATTGTTGGAATGGATTGGCTTTCCTCTAACCGAGTGGAAGTTATCTGTTCTGATAAGCTGCTTCGAATTCCAGTGCCGAGTGATTGTGTATTGGAAGTTAAAGGGGATCAAGCAAAACGGAGTGTCAAAATCATCTCTTTCATAAAGGCGCGTAAGTGTCTACAAAGCAGTGCGTGGCGTTTTTGGCTCATGTGGTGGAAAAGGAGAAGGTTAGGAAGAAAGTTCAAGATGTACCGGTAGTGAAAGAATATCCCGAAGTATTTCCTGAAGACCTACCTGGTTTGCCACCTGCGCGACCGGTAGAGTTTCGTATTGACTTAATTCCTGGAGCAACTCCTGTTGCTAAATCTCCTTACAGGTTAGCACCTTCAGAGATGCAGGAATTGTCTAATCAGTTACAGGAGTTACTTGACAAGGGTTTCATCAGACCGAGCTACTCACCTTGGGGAGCTCCGGTTTTGTTCGTGAAAAAGAAAGACGGATCGTTCAGAATGTGCATAGATTATAGGGAACTGAACAAACTAACCATCAAGAATCGGTATCCATTGCCGAGGATTGATGATTTGTTTGACCAACTACAAGGAGCACAGTACTTTTCAAAGATTGACTTGCGATCTGGATATCATCAACTTAGAGTCCAAGACGAAGACATACCGAAGACGGCTTTCCGAACCAGATACGGGCATTACGAATTCATGGTGATGCCTTTTGGATTGACAAATGCACCAGCGGTTTTCATGGACCTCATGAACCGAGTGTGCAAGCCGTACTTGGATCAGTTTGTCATTGTTTTCATTGATGACATACTGATTTATTCCAAGACCAAAACAGAACATGAGCAACACCTCAGAAAGATCTTGGAGCTGTTGAAGGAAAAGAAACTTTATGCCAAATTCTCCAAATGCGAATTTTGGCTAAGAGAAGTTCAATTTCTGGGTCATGTAGTCAACAGCGAGGGAATTCATGTGGATCCTGCCAAGATTGAAGCGATAAAGAATTGGGACACTCCGAAGACACCGACGGAGATACGGTCTTTTCTGGGATTGGCGGGTTATTACAGAAGGTTTATCTCAAACTTTTCTAAGATAGCTTTGCCTCTCACTAAGCTAACCCAGAAGAGCGAACCGTTTGTCTGGGAGCAGAAACAAGAAGATGCTTTTCAGACCTTGAAACAGAAACTATGTGATGCTCCAATTCTATCTCTCCCAGAGGGCTGTGATGACTTTGTTGTGTACTGTGATGCTTCCCATCAGGGACTCGGTTGTGTGTTAATGCAACGGGACAAAGTTATAGCCTATGCATCAAGACAGTTAAAGGTTCATGAGAAGAACTACACCACTCATGATCTTGAACTGGGAGCAGTAATCTTCGCCTTGAAGATTTGGAGACATTACTTATATGGCACCAAGTGTACCATATTCACTGATCACAAAAGTCTACAGCACATCTTTGATCAGAAGGAGCTCAACATGCGACAGCGCCGTTGGGTTGAACTTCTGAATGACTACGATTGTGTGATCAAGTACCATCCGGGAAAGGCGAACGTTGTAGCTGACGCCCTGAGCCGGAAGGAACGAGTCAAACCCCTACGTGTTAGAGCAATGGGGATAACCGTGCAGACCAGTTTAAGTGACAAGATTATTCAAGCGCAACAAGAAGCACTTGACCGAGATAATCTGAAGAAAGAACTTGATTGCGGAGCAGAGAAACAGTTCGACACGAAGTCTGACGGAATGATCTACTACCGGGAACGTGTATGGATACCGGCGGTAGATGAATTGAGGAAACTTATCTTCGATGAAGCACACAAGACTAAATATTCTGTTCATCCAGGTGCTGATAAGATGTACCAAGACTTGCGTGGATTTTATTGGTGGCCTGGAATGAAGAAGGACATAGCCGAATACGTCGGTCAATGTCTAACGTGTGCGAAGGTAAAGGCGGAACACCAAAGACCGTCCGGTCTATTGGAGCAGCCTGAGATTCCACTCTGGAAGTGGGAACAAATAGCTATGGATTTCATCACCAAGCTACCCCGCACTTCCAGTGGTCATGATACAATTTGGGTGATCATTGATCGTTTAACCAAATCTGCTCATTTCTTGCCCATGCGTGAGAACTTCACCATGGATAAACTGGCAAGATTATACATCAACGAGATAGTGGTACGCCACGGTGTGCCATTGTCTATTATCTCTGATAGAGATAGCAGATTCACATCCAGGTTCTAGCAATCATTGCAGAAATCTCTAGGGACACAGTTAAATCTGAGTACAGCCTACCACCCACAAACGGATGGTCAAAGCGAACGTACTATTCAAACCCTAGAGGACGTGTTGAGAACATGTGTATTGGACTTCGGTGGAAACTGGGATTCCCATTTGCCACTGATTGAATTCTCCTACAATAACAGTTACCACAGCAGTATCGGATGTGCACCATTCGAGGCTCTTTATGGCCGGAAATGCCGATCACCGATCTGTTGGACTGAAGTTGGAGATAATCGAATAACTGGACCAGAACTTATCCAAGAAACCACCGACAAGATAGCTCAGATCCAAAGAAGACTACAAGCAACAAGGAGCAGACAAAAGAGCTACGCCGACAAACGACGCAAGCCATTGGAATTTCAAGTGGGAGATCGTGTAATGTTAAAGGTATCCCCATGGAAAGGCGTGGTACGTTTTGGAAAGAAAGGCAAATTAGCACCACGATACGTGGGACCGTTCGAGATCATCGAACGTATTGGTCCTGTAGCGTATCGACTGAGATTACCTGATGAACTCAGTGGAGTGCATGACGTGTTTCACGTCTCAAACAATGCCTTGCTGACGAGTCTCTCGTCATTCCAATTGAAGAAATTCAAGTCGATGAACAGTTACATTTCATTGAAGAACCTTTGGAGATTATGGATCGCAAGGTTAAACAACTGAGGCGAAGCCGTATTCCTATTGTAAAGGTTCGATGGAATTCAAGACGTGGACCCGAGTTTACTTGGGAACGCGAAGATCACATGAAGTCAAAGTATCCCCAACTGTTTGAAGAGGAAGCTGTACCTGATACCGACTCTTAAATTTCGGGACGAAATTTCTCTAACAAGGGGAGACTGTAACATCAGTGCCGGAACCGTTACCGGAACAGTGATCTCTACAGTACATGAACAGTAAAACAGGTATGAATCATACACATTTCAGTAATTTTCATATTCATATCATTTATCATTACCATGGTGAGTTGTCATAGAACAGTCTCAGACACATTTAACAGAAACACAGTTCAGAACAATGGTTCTTGAGTCGGATAATTATCTGGCAACACAGAACCATTATGTGATTATTTGCTTAGGAATTATTATGTATAAACGTATGTGAGGTTTTATAGAACAAAACACACGAATATTGTTATGTGAATGCTAAATTGACGGGTTATTCGTATAGGTGACGATCTGTCCGAATATATCTGAAAGTTTAACGTTCTGAATGATATTCTATAATTAGAAAACAAGGTTGAAAAGTATAGTTATCGTCGTGTTCGTACGGGTGACGATTCAGACGAATACGCGCGACAACCGCACATTTCGATTTAAACGGTTAATTATGTTTTAATTATTAAAATAAATTGAAGATATTAGTTAATTTATTAGGAATTACAACCTAGAATAATTAAAAGATTTCTAATTTTAAAATAGTATCGTTTCGTCGCGAAAACTACACGATCCGGAGATTTTGCGCGAGACCAAACGAGATCGAACGACGGGTATTGTGATACATTAAATGAAGGCATTTAATGTATCATCATACTCTCACCAACTCATTTCACCCTCCAAATTTTTGTCTCTCTCTCTAGCTCTCTCTCTCTAGAAACTTTAACTTCTCTCTACGATTGGGAACTCATTTCAAGTCGGATTCAAGCTATCTTGGTTCCATTACAACCCTCTCATCGTCTAGATTTCAGGAGTACAACCCATTCAAGCTTTCATCCACGAAATTTGAGGTAATGTTCAAATTTAAACTCGGTTTATAGGTGTTTTTCACGAGTTCATGGGTTTTGTTACTATAATTGATGATAAACACTTAAGTAATGGTGTCTAGCATGTTTAGAAACTGTTAGGGATGAAATTTGTAACAGGTTTAACCCCTAGGACGAAGAAGATGATGAAAAACCACGACAGGTTCGCGAACTAAACCCAATCAGCATCAGCCGAACCTGGCCGAACCCTACAAACCTAGCCGAACCATTTTCTGATGCAACGAACCCTGCCAGCCCTGAGTAACGAACCCTGCACACACATGGGGGACTCCTGCAACGAACCTGTGATCAACCTGAGCCGAATGTTGATGCATGTATATTGTCCCTAGTTCAGTTTTGTAACTCTTATCATGTAATTGTTCAAAGTATTAATGGAAGTTGTCTTTATATCCAATTCATCATGTTTATTTCTATTGATTATTGTCTATTAATGTTTATCTAGTTGTTTGATTTGATTATAAACTGTTTGAGTATGAAGTTTACTCATTCGGCCGAATGACTCTAGAATGAAGTCATTCGGCGAATGAAGGTTATAGCGAATGTCTGAGTTCAGAATGAGTCATTCGCCGAATGACTCATTCGAATGACTGCTCATTCGAGCTTAGTCATTCGCCGAATGAGCTGCTTCGGCCACTCATTCGGCCGAATGACTACAGCCTATATATAGATGTTCAAATCATTTCAAACCTAACTTTCCAGAGCCCTCCTTCTTCCCTAGCACTCCAGTGTCAAAACCCTTGAAGATTTGAGCGGTTCTTGATCATCCAAGTTCGATTCTCAACCCGTGGTGTTCGATCGTTGCTTCCAAGTCGTTTCTACAGCCTCGGATCACCACAGTTTCTGTTGGTTTCGATTGGAAAACCCTGGAATAGGATTCCGCACTATCCCAGAGGTTGTCGAGTAGTTTTTCGTTGGATTCGGATTGTTTCCGAGCTCCAAATCGGTCCAACAAAGTGGTATCAGAGCTTTGGCTCTTGATTCTACTCGATTTCCACTCAAAATCAACAGATCTGAGATTCCCAAAACCCTGATTTTCGTAACTTCCAAAAACCCTATTTTTCTTGCTTCTCAAGTCACTATTTCATTGAAATATCAAGTGTTTTTGTGGTTTGTTTGATCTAATTCCTTCCCAATTGGTTTATTATCATGTCTTGAAGTTCTGTGCAAAATTTGGTGGTTAGATCTGGTCAAAATCGCAAGATATCACGATTTTCGTTGTCAAAAACCCCAGATCGCCGAATGACTCTGGCGGCCGAATAAGATTTGCCGAATAGCCCCTCATTCGCCGAATAGTTCTCATTCGGCGAATAGCTCCTTCGCCATTCACATTCGCCGAATAAGCCTCATTATCAATACTCATTCGGCGAAAGACCTCATTCGATCTGCCATTCGCCGAATAGGTCATTCGACTCACTCATTCGTCTGTTGTCATACTCAGCTTGTCATTCGCCAGTTTCTACTCATTCGGCCCCCGACATTCGCCAGAATAGCAGTCATTCGCCAGTTACTTCTGAATTTTTTTTCTAAGTGTTGAATTTTACTACTTCTGATCAAATGGAGGATGTAGCACTCATGGCTAATCAAAACCATCGCATTCAGACTCTCTTGTTGACAGAGAATGAAACCGGGAACTCAAACAAAGCTCCTAAGTTGTTGACTTTGGATGACTATCCTCACTGGAAGTATAGATTTGAGATTCACATCAATGGAGTGGATACAAATCTATGGATGATGATAGAGGGAGGATATTTGAGGCCTTTAAATGAGGATGGAACTCCTATGCTGGTTACACGGATGACCGAGCCTCAAAGGAAACTGTATGACTATGAGAAGAAAGCTTATGCTATCTTGTCACAGTCCATTGCTACGGATATCTTTCATCAATTCAGACAGTTTACATCTTCAAAATACCTCTGGGATGCTTTGCAACAAAGATATGAAGGGAATGATGCATTGAAGAGCACTAAGTCTAAAGCTTTGAGGAAGGAGTTCAACAGCTTTATGTATGTGGGTAATGAGTCCCTTGATGAGTTGATTGCAAGGTTCTATCACCTGTTGAGTGAGTTGTTCAACCACGAGGTTAAAACTACAACTCAAGAGAAGATTCAGTGCTTGGCAGATGCACTACCTCCAAAGTGGGAGTCATTTTTGATGGTCCTTAAGCAAAATCAGATGATGGCTCATATGGACATCAATGATTTTATTCAGAAGTTGAAGGAACAGGAGATAGAGAACAAGTGGAAGGCCAAAAGAGTTGTGCAAGTTCAAGATCCTTCTCTATACTACTCCACCCCCACAGTTGATAAGTCTACAACTCATGCTCCTCTGAAAACTGCCTTTGTATCTAAAGCTTCTGAAGCCCCATCTGCAGCTCAGATGCACTTTAGCCCATCTTCTTCATCGAGCTCACAACAAGAGCATCATCAGCCTACTGCAAGTCTGAAGACAGAGAACTTTGATAAAGTCACAGTTGAGATTGCTAAAGAGCACATGGGTCTTCTGTCTACATTGGTTAGTTCATATGATGGATTGGTTGCTGGTCAGATCGGCAATCCATATTTGACCAATGATGACTACTCTCAAATTGATCCTGATGATATGGAAAGAATTGACATCTTGTGGGCATTAGCTAGTGCAGTTAGAAGAGCTAAGGAGTTTGTGAAGAGGACCGGGAAAGACATCAATCTAAACAAGGAGTCAAAGTTTGGATTTGATATGGCTTCTGTTACATGCTACAACTGTGGTGAGAAGGGTTATTTTGCCAGACAATGCAAGCAGCCGAAGAAAGCTGGAAACAAGAATCCATTTCAGCATCAAAAGTCAGCACCTGCTAATTCTGAAAGGCGATTAGTTCCTATTGATTCTCCTTCACCAACTGGATCTTCACCTTCTGGTAGTAAAGCCTTGATGGTTCAACAAGATGAAGGAGTAAACTGGGATTTCAGATTTAATGCTGATAAGGAAGATCAAGAGAAAGCATGTGTGGCAGAGATTCAGAATTCTGATGATATTGATGAAGAAAGCAGTCAGGAAGATTTGTTGGTGATTGATGACAAGACATCAAGTTCAGAATCAGAAAATTTGACGGATTCTGACACTCAAGAATCTGATGGAGAAGCTGATGACTCTTCAACTCAATTTGCCTTGATGGCAAACTCTTCTGCTTCTACAGATTCTTCTGAGCAGGTATACACTGATTGTTCATCTTCTCAATCTGATTGTTTCAATTGTGTTGACCTTAAGAGTAAGGTGCTTGCTTATCAGAAGCATAACAGTGATTTGCTGACTGATCTCGACCTGTGCATTGAAGCAAACAAAGTTTTAAAATCTAATGAAAAGGATTTTCAAAATAAAATTGATCTTTTAAATCGACAGTTGCATGAGGCCGAGATCGCTGTTCTGAACAAGCAAGATGCTATAAATTCTTATCTCAATACCATAAATGAGATCAAGAAGAAGTTAGCAATCGTTGAATGTGATTATGAGACTTTAGGTCAGAAACTCAAGAGCTATGAGAGCTCTTCTTATATCATTGAGCATATGATCAGTAGGGGTACTGATCAGGGGAAGGAACAGGTTAACTATCAAAAGTGTCCTCCACCAATCCTAAATGCCTTTGTCAATACTCCAAATGACAAAGATGTGAAGGATTTTCAAGTTACTACTCTGTTAGTAGTTGATCCAATTAGTCTGACTGAAAATCAGAGTTCATCTCAGACTAAGAATTCAAGGGTGGATGGAATTGTGGAAGATTGGGTTTCTGATTCCGAGGATGAATCAGAGTATTCATCAAAGCAGAGCACTCCTCGGAATCAACCTTCTAGTGTCATGAAAGGTGACCCAATCTCCAAATCAAAGATTTACAAAGAATTATGCTTTGTTAAAGCTTCACAGGGGTCTGAAGCTAATTGTGCTACCAAATCAGCTCAGTTTGGTAACAAAGGAAGGACGGGTTTGGGTTTTGAATCAGATTGTCAGAAATCAAATGTTTTTAAATCAACTAAAAAATCATTTTCTGATTTAAAACATTTTCATAAAAAAGGTGATAAAGTCTGTTTTGAGTGTGGTGAATCAGGACATATTGTGAGGTTTTGCCCTCAATTGATCAGACCTAAGGTTGTCTCTTTCAAAAACTTAAAATCTGCTTTACCAAAACCGGTAAAATCTGTGCCTAAGTCTTTTCAGCCAAAATCAACACCACAAACTCAATTTAAGAGTTCAGACAAGGGAAAGGGACAGTTGGAAACTTTGGTTGTTCCAAATGAGGTTAAAATTAACCAATCAAAATCATCATCCATTTATCTGAAAACCTCTTTTGATAAAAATGCAATTTGGAAAGTTAAATCATCTGAGGTGTCTGTTCCACAAATTTCAGATAAACCTATTCCTAAGGGAAAATGGATCGATGTTTGGATCCGAGACTCAATGGGTCAACCCAAGACCGTAAAGGGTTGGGTTCCCAATGTAAACTGATAGTCTCTTTATTGTGTAGGTTGCCCCAAAAGCTGGAGTAAACAGCAATTGGATCGTTGATAGTGGGGCTTCCAGACACATGACTGGTGATATTTCTTTGCTCACCAATGTGAACGCAGTTCGAGGTGGCTATGTAGCTTTTGCTGGAGACAAGGGTGGTTTTATTACAGGAGAGGGAATCTTGACAAATGGACAGGTTTCGTTCGATAATGTCAGATATGTCAAACAGTTGGAAAACAACCTCCTGTCAGTCTCTCAGATTTGTGACAAAGAGTACAAGGTTCTGTTTGATGACTCAAAGTGTTATATTCTCAAGCAAGGTGTGCAGATACCTGAAGATTGGATTTTAATGTCTGCTCCAAGAAAACAAGACTTGTATGTTCTCAATATGGCTACAGCTTCAACTACATCCTCCACAGCTTCATGTTTTATGACAAAGGCAACTGAGAAAGATTCAATCCTTTGGCATAAGAGGATGGGCCATTTGAGTTTACGCAAGATGAATCATCTGGTGCACAACAGTTTGGTTGAGGGAGTTAGCTTGAAAAATTTTAAGCTGTCTGATATCTGTGTTTCATGCAAGAAAGGAAAGCAGTCTAAGCAGTCTCATAAGCTGAAAAAGTATCATTCAATCAATGTTCCTCTTGAGCTTCTTCACATGGATTTGTTTGGTCCAGTGAATCGGAAGAGTATAGCTGGAGATCAATACTGTCTTGTTATCACTGATGAATACTCCAGATACTCTTGGGTCTTCTTTTTGAAGGAGAAATCAGAAACGTTTGATTGCATTCAAGTTCTGGTTACCAAACTTGAATCGCTCTATAAGCTCAAGATTCGTCAGTTTCGAACTGATAATGGAACTGAGTTCAAAAATTACAACATGGAGAATTTTTGTAATGCAAGAGGCATTGTGCAACAGTTTAGTGCTCCATATGTTCCACAGATGAATGGCGTTGCTGAACGCAAGAATAGGACATTGATTGAGGCTGCTAGAACTATGCTTGCTGATTCTTCTCTACCGGTTCAATTCTGGAATGAAGCTGTTGCCAATGCTTGTTACACATTGAACCGGGTCCTAATTGTGAAGAGACATGGGAAGACTTGCTTTGAACTGCTCCATAACCGAAAGCCAAATCTTAAGTATCTAGAACCATTTGGTGCTCCATGCACTATGCTTAAGAAACATGAGCAGGGCAAGTTTAATGAAAAGGTGGAAGAAGGGTACTTTCTTGGGTATAGCACTCCAAATAAACGAGTTTACAACATTGCAACTCATAATGTGGAGGAGTGGTACCACGTGGATGTTCAAAAGTATACAATGCCCCCACCTGGAAAAGGGCCAGATTGGATGTTTGACTATTCCAGTCTTTTTGACTCATTCAATATGCCCCCCATGTACTCAGATGAAGATGTAGCTGTTCAGATGCTGTATGATGTACAGAATGCCCCCGATGCTACTTTTCAACCTACATCTACATCTGGTCCCTCTACACAGATAAATGATGACAGCTCAGACACAGATGACAATCCCCCAGCTGCTCCTGAACCAGTTGTTGATAATCTTGTCCCTGATCTTGAGGACTTGAATTTGAATAACTTAGATCCTGAGGTTGAGGTTCCTGCTCATCCTGTTGGAAGAATTAATCGAATTCATCCTCAAGACAACATTATTGGGAGTCCTTTAGATGGAGTAAAGACTCGAAGTCAGATTTCTTCAGGTGGTCTTGCAGACATTCTTGATTTTGCAGATGTAAGCTTTTGTGCTCATTCCTGCTTTATATCTCAAGTGGAACCGCGTACCGTCACTGAAGCCCTCAAAGAAGAATCATGGGTAGACGCCATGCAAGAGGAACTGTTGCAGTTCAAGAAGTTAGGGGTCTGGCAACTAGTTGATAAACCCAAAGGTGCAAAAGTCATTGGCACTAGATGGGTTCTTCGTTGCAAAAAGGATGATCACGGGATAATCGTGAGAAACAAGGCTCGTCTGGTGGTTCAAGGATTCAGACAGATAGAGGGATTGGATTATAATGAGGTGTTTGCTCCGGTCGCTCGACTAGAAGCCATTCGTATCTTTCTGGCTTATGCATCCTTCAAAAGGTTCAAGGTTTATCAAATGGATGTAAAGAGCGCGTTCCTTCACGGGGTTATCAGTGAAACAGTGTATGTCAATCAACCTCCCGGATTTGAAGATCCATTGCATCGTGATAAAGTCTACAAGCTAGACAAAGCGTTGTATGGATTGCATCAGGCTCCGAGAGCGTGGTACGAGACACTTTCCACTCACCTTCTGAACAACGGGTTCAGAAGAGGTGTCATTGACTGCACTTTATTCATCCGTGAGAAGGACAGTGAATTACTCTTGGTACAAGTGTATGTGGATGATATAATTTTTGGATCCACAAATGATAATCTGTGCAAGGAATTTGAGACAGTTATGAAAGAAAAATTTGAAATGAGTTCGATGGGAGAGATGAAGTTTTTCTTGGGTTTACAGGTGGATCAGTCTGAGGCAGGGATTTTTATTCATCAAACCAAATACGTTGGTGACATTCTGAGCCGGTTCAGTATGTCTGATGCGAAGCCTGCTGGTACCCCACTGGCGATTAATCACGGGATTACTCCAGATGAAAAGGGGGAGTTAATTGATGCCACTCTGTACCGGGGAATGATCGGATCTCTCATGTATCTCACTGCCTCTCGGCCAGATATCATGTTTGCCACTTGCTTGTGTGCACGTTATCAATCCAAACCAAGAGTATCTCACCTGATTGCTGTCAAAAGGATTATGCGTTATCTGAAGGGTACACCGGAACTTGGCTTATGGTACCCTAATGATGATAACTTTGAGCTTACTGCATATAGTGATTCAGATTATGGTGGATGCAAAAGAGATTTCAAGTCAACATCTGCGGGATGTCAGTTCTTTGGAAACCGATTGGTCACCTGGCAGTGCAAGAAGCAGACGTCGGTGTCTACTTCAACCTGTGAAGCTGAATATATTGCTGCTGCTAGTTGCTGTTCACAAATCATCTGGATTCAACAGCAACTCAGGGACTATGGGTTACATTTTTCTAACACTCCTATTTATGTTGATAACACTGCCGCCATTGCTGTCACTAAAAATCCAGTTCAGCACTCCAAAACCAAACACATCGACATAAAATATCACTTCATACGTGATTGTTTTGAAAAGAAATTAATCGATGTGGTTAAGATTCACACCGATCACCAAAAAGCCGATCTTTTTACTAAAGCTTTTGATAAACCCAGATTTTTATATCTGTTATCGGCTAATGGTGTTTTCCAAAAGGATGAAGTTCAATCCTCATCTGAGTCTAACAAATGATCATCATTTTACTTAGATAGTTTTGTTTATTTTATTTCAGTATTTTCATTTTCTCCTGTACAGTTATTTTTTATTACTAAAAACACAAAAAGATTTTCTATTTTTAGGTTTTTAGGGGGAGATATAGAAAAATCTGAAAAACCAAAAACAATAGAAAATCTGAAAAACCAAAAACAATAGAAAATTTGAAAATCCAAAAACAATAGAAAATTTGAAAAACCAAAAACAATAGAAAAATTAAAAATGAAACAGACCTGTTTAATGATATAGCATATTGATTTCATTATGTCATAGAAGCAAAATTGAATGCATGAACTAAAATCACAAGGAAATGATGATGGGATGTACTGATAGGCTGACTATACAAAATAAATAAACAACTTATGAGAACTTAGAAAGTTTGATTTGTGGGATCCAATGTTTTTTAAGGCTTTTGAGTGAGAAATGGTTCTTGACTCAAATCAAGCATACACCTGTCATCATGGAATCAAATGAGGTTTCATTCAAAGAAAAATAAATGCAAGCTGGTATTAAGCTTGAGGAAAATCAAAGACAAGCTGGTATTAAGCTTAGTCAAGAAAAACTAGAAACAAGCTGGTATTAAGCTTGAAGAAAACCTAATGCAAGCTGGTATTAAGCTTGAGAAAAACTTAAATTAATAAAGTTCGATTCCATACATGTGCCATATTGCTGGGACGAACCTAGCTGAAGCCATCCATTTGGATAGAACAAGAAAAACACAAAAAGATAATAAATGATTGAATCTCATTGAATTCATGATGACTGGTATTAAGATATGCTGAAATGAGTTTTGAACTTATTTTGATCTTGATTGATGAAATGAATTGGGGAACTCAATCAGAAAATATGAGTAATCATTTAGTTTGTTTAAGAGTTGTGTATCGTTCAGTTTAAATTTGGACAAATATATCAGTAATCGTATCAAAATGAAATTGTGATTGAAGTGAAGCATTCATTGAAGGTTATATGATGTGATCAGAGATATGTGTTATCTTATTAACGGGCTTTTCACAAAAATATGTGCTTACTTGCTTTTAATTTGTGTTTGTACAGTTGTTGGTTGCTTCAGAAAAATACAAAAATATTTTCTATTTTAAAAATTTGTTTTAGATGATCATTTGTAGATTCGGATGTCTGTCATCTCTGAATCCTGAACCAACTAGACATATCTTCATAAATAGTTAAAAGTTTGGTGCTCAAAATGTCAAATTCTTGAAATTTTGGAGTTTTGGAGAAGTTCATCCCTCATTCGTACGAATGAGAGGCAGAATGGACACATTCGGCCGAATGAGATGAGTCATTCGACCGAATAAGCTACTCAGAATGAACTTCATTCGACGAATGAAGAGTGTCGAATGTCTCATTCGACATTCTCATTCGGCGAATGAACCTCACCAAATGACTCAGTCGGCACTTTCATTCGGAGAATGAGACTGAAGTCACATGACCTTTCGTCTAGCTCATTCGGCGAATGAGTACACAGTATATAACTGTGTTTCGACGAATGAGGGTCATTCGACCACTTTTTCTTTCGTGACATCAGTAAACCTCTCATTCGGCGAAACACACTTAGACTTTTTATTCGATTTCTCGTGACTTTGATAGATCCTGCTTCTGATAATCAACTTATACTTATTCTCAGGTATATGGAGATCAAGTTTCAGCCGATTTCATCCACGAAATCATGTCAAACAGATTAGCATTTAGGGTTTTTAGGGTTTTTGAATTCGCCCAACAAATAAACTGTTAAGATGGACCTTAAACTCAAAATGTCAAGTATTAAAAATGCTAATCGGTCGATTCTGAGTGTTGTTTACCAGATTTTTTGGATTGATTTGAGATTTTGGATAAAGGGATTTTGAACTCAGTTCATATGCCGAATGTCGTCATTCGACGAATGACTCATTCGGCGAATGAACCTCATTCGACGAATTGGATCATTCGGCCAATGACAAGTCATACTCAAGTCTCATTCGACGAATGAACCTCATTCGACTGTTAACACATTCGGCGAATGAACTCATTCGGCATATCAGAAAACAGTCAATCTGATTTTTGTTAAACTTCAATGTTTGATTGATTATCTTGTACTGACATGTGTATTTCTTGTATTGTGCAGTATGGCAGGATACAAATCAGTTCCGAAGCACAACATCTGTGCCCATCTTGACTTGACTACCCCGAACGCGAAGCACTACGCAGATATTATCACATTCTTGAGGCGTTCCAGGATCTTCACTGCCATATCGACAGTTCATGTGCCCTACTTATCACATCAGCAGGATTTCTGGTCATCTGCTGATATCGATTGTGAGGCCGAGCCTACAGTCATAAGGGGCAAGGTCAGGGGTCATGATGTGGTGGTCTCTGCTGAGCATATACGGAGGGTCTGTGGTTTTCAAGACTCTCCGGATCATCCTGCTCTACTTGACAGATTCTTAGTCCGTGGATGCTTTCTCCGATGCAAGTACGAGGGAGATATTGGAGCCGGGATTCTGAACAAGGCGTTCATGTCGCCGCAGTTCAAGTACTTGGCTCATGTACTTGTTCACTGCCTTGGCTCGAGGAGAGGGGGCTTTGATGACATGCGCGAAACCATTCAGTGCGCATTTGCTGCCTTGGTGCTCAACAAACCATTCAACTTCTCCGAGATGGTTTTTATACACATGAAGGAGAATGTGGGGCTTAAGGGTGACAAGAAGTTCCTGATGTACCCTAGGTTTCTACAGCAGATTATTGATGCCCAGATTCCAGATCTTCCAAAGCTTAATGCTGACATCATTAGATTGGAGCACATGAATGACATAACTCTCAACAGAGTTTTGTCATACAGAGGGAAGGAGAGGAAGCCCACCACTAGATCCCTATTTGGTCACCTCTCTTGACCCGATTACAGGGCTCCTGCTGGAAGAAGATGGAGACATGATGACTCCGATTCTGATGTGGAGGACATTGTGGTTCCAGCTGGAGATGATGATAGTGATGGTGATGATGGTGAGGGTGGTGCAGGCCGAGTGGTGCTGGTGTTGATGTGAGCACAGTGGATTTGAGCACTGCTGCTATAGTGAGTTCAGGGGCTGGGGAGAGGACTTCAGTACACATAACCACTGCTGCTTCAGTGAGCATGGTTGATGTTGCTGTTTCTGGTGCAGGTGGTGATGTTTCTGGTGCAGGTGGTGATGTTGATGTGTCGACAGAACAGGAGGAGGATTTGGACATCGACTCACTGATGGATTTGGACTTCTTGACTACTACTACATCCTCAGTGACTGTTCCTCTCGATGTTTCAGTTCCACATTCCTCGGGTGATGGTGATGAGTCTGATGACTCTAGTGAAGGTGATGAAGATAGTTCTGATTCTGAAAAGACTCATGATGATGAGTTTGAGAAAGTGGATGAGGGTGGAAGAATGGAGATGAGGAAGAGAAAGAGGACAGATGATGATTTGGAGGATATTACTGATACGTTATTTATTCCGGAGTTTGACTTTTCTCCCCCTCCAAGGTCATCTGCTCCTGCTTCCACAGCAGTGATTGTTTCTGCTGGTCAGCCCACCTCTTCCAGAGCTGGAAGGGGAAAGAGATCTCGATTCTCTTTCCAAAGAAGGTCAGAACTGACATCAGCTGCTACAACTACTGTCACATCAGTAGCAGCTGTGTCAGTTTCTTCACTGACACGGACAAGGGCTATTCCTACTCAGGCTACTACTGCCCCTCTGTCCACTCCTTTTATTCGTGAGCCAGTTTATGTTGCTGCTTCTTCTGGCCTTTCTACAGTCCGAGCTGATGTGCACATACCTACTGTGTCAGTTGTGGATCAGCTTAGCACACTGAACAGTATGGTCCTCAGACTGATGGACAGGAGCATGGAGCAAGAAAGGAAAGCTAAAGAGCAAGAGCTGATTATAGCTCAACTCACAAGGAGGGTTGAAGAGCAGGATACTCTGCTTCTTCAAGCATCAGACCAGAGGGCTGATTTGAGAGCCAGGTCAGCTCAACAGGAGGAACAGCTCCTAAAGTATATCGATGAGCACAACCAGCTGGCTTTGACAGCCTCTGGTTTCAATGATAGGATTCTTCAGCTCGAGGCTGAGAATGCTCGCCTCGCTGGACTTGTCGAGGGTCCAAAGGAGGGCACTCTTAGACTTGAGGGGGTTGAGGATCGTTCCGATGATTCAGACAAGCAGATTGTCGAGGAAGATGAAGAAGAGTCTGATGAGGAACAAGTGGATTACGAGGATTCTGAGAAAGATGAAGAATCAGATGAAGATGATGAAGATGATGATGAGGGTAAAGATGGATCAGGGAGTGGGTCTGGAGAATCATCTGGCACTGATGATGATGATGATGACAACAATGATGATAAAGCTCCTCCCACTTCCGAGATCAGGTCTAAGAAGGCCAATGACAAGAAAGCTCAGGCTCCTCCTCCTTCGTCTCCATCAAAGACTGCAGAGCCAGAAGCTACTGAGGAAGTCCAAGCTGTGCCTTTGAGACGTCAACTTGACAAGACACTTACCATGATCTTAGACGCTCAAGGCATCATACAGCACTCAGTGAGCTACGACAAGGAGGAGGGTGAGATCATACATTGTTTATCTAAGGAGCAGATAGCCGAGCTGTTCAGGTTGAATCCTGACGAGGTGGTCACTGATGACACCTCTGTACCCAGTACTGAAGAGCCCGAACCAGAACTTTTTGATGATGTAGATGAGGTCATTCTGGAAGACATCACCGATGAAGAATACCCAAAGTATACATCGGCTGAAGACGAGCTACCTACATTCACTGAGCCATTTGATCAGGAAACAGAGGATCTCTTGGTCAGATATCTTGAAGAACAAGTAGAGGCAAGCAAGGCTGAAGCTGATGATCTAAAGAAAAGAAAAGAGGAATGGGCTGCATACTGGGAGGTATTGAAGAAACAAAGCACAGAGAAGATGCCAGCCACGCACAAGAAAGTTTACAGGACCAAAGGCTATAAAGCTGGAGGCCAGATACTTAGCTGGGCATACTTCCATGATCTTGGGTGCTATGCAGTGAAGAGGGAGAAAGGGATCGACTACTTCAAACACCCACATGATTTCAAGACGTTGCCTGGATTCGAAGTCAATCAGCTAGCACGTCTGAACATGCTATACAGTGGTGACTCTGGGATGTCTGCTTGGTTTTCTCGACAGATCAAGTACGAATACCGGAAGAGATGGGTGAACTTTCAGCCACAGCAACCAGAGAGGTACTACTTGCCAGAAATAGATGGGGATACCCGGAAGCATAAAGTGATCCTGAAGTGGCTTCCCCCTAAAGTCTTGAAGAAGATTCCCCTGCGGAAGATGCGACAAGACTTTATGGATGGCTTCCGATGGTGGTATTATGATGGGCGCACAGGTGAGGCTGTGATAGTTTTGTGCAAAGACAAACAGTGGGAGACTGTTAGGATTTTTGATCCTATGTGGCTGACTAACTTGTCTCACAAGGATGTTCAAGCTTTGTTCAGAAACCAGATTTTCTTCGACGTTCCAGACATGGTGCAAGCTTTGCAATTTATGAGAGTGATCCGTCTCTGCAGCATTTTCAAGATCCACGCTGGAGCAGACTGGAAAGCTATTTCAGAAAAGTATTTCAAGAAAGACACTTCCAAGAGTTGAACTAGGTCCAAGGGGGAGTTTGTTGATGCATGTTTATTGTCCCTAGTTCAGTTTTGTAACTCTTATCATGTAATTGTTCAAAGTATTAATGGAAGTTGTCTTTATATCCAATTCATCATGTTTATTTCTATTGATTATTGTCTATTAATGTTTATCTAGTTGTTTGATTTGATTATAAACTGTTTGAGTATGAAGTTTACTCATTCGGCCGAATGACTCTAGAATGAAGTCATTCGGCGAATGAAGGTTATAGCGAATGTCTGAGTTCAGAATGAGTCATTCGCCGAATGACTCATTCGAATGACTGCTCATTCGAGCTTAGTCATTCGCCGAATGAGCTGCTTCGGCCACTCATTCGGCCGAATGACTACAGCCTATATATAGATGTTCAAATCATTTCAAACCTAACTTTCCAGAGCCCTCCTTCTTCCCTAGCACTCCAGTGTCAAAACCCTTGAAGATTTGAGCGGTTCTTGATCATCCAAGTTCGATTCTCAACCCGTGGTGTTCGATCGTTGCTTCCAAGTCGTTTCTACAGCCTCGGATCACCACGGTTTCTGTTGGTTTCGATTGGAAAACCCTGGAATAGGATTCCGCACTATCCCAGAGGTTGTCGAGTAGTTTTTCATTGGATTCGGATTGTTTCCGAGCTCCAAATCGGTCCAACAGCAGTCAACAATGCTGCTTTGGCTCTCCCTCCACCAGCTAATTAGAACCATGGTGGATGCTATAACTGTGGCGAACAGGGCCACTATGCGAAGAACTGCCCGAAGAAGGCACAACCAACAGTTCAAGCACCCCGTGGACGAGCCTTTGCTATCGGAGCACCAGCTGCACACCAGGACCCAAATGTGGTCACTAGTACGTTTCTTTTACATGACTTTTATGCATCTGTTCTATTTGATACCGGTGCGGATCAGAGTTTTATCTCTACCGACTTTGCATGCCAACTAGATTCCATAGAGGAACAGTTAGACTCCCCTTACATTATAGAAGTAGCTAACGGGAAACAGATCACAGTTAGTACAGTTTATAGGAACTGCCCATTGACATTAAATGATTATACATTTACCTTCGATTTGATACCGATGGAGCTGGGTAGTTTTGATATCATTGTTGGAATGGATTGGCTTTCGTCTCATCGAGTGGAGGTCATCTGCTCTGAAAAGCTGCTTCGAATTCCATTGCCGAGTGATCGTGTATTGGAAGTGAAAGGGGATCAAGCAAAACGAAGTGTCAAAATCATCTCTTGCATAAAGGCGCGTAAGTGTCTACAAAAGCAGTGCATAGCTTTTCTGGCTCATGTGGTGGAAAAAGAGAAAGATAAGAAGAAGATTCAAGATGTACCGGTAGTGAAAGAATATCCTGAAGTGTTTCCTGAAGATCTACCAGGTTTGCCACCTGTGCGACCAGTAGAGTTTCGTATCGACTTAATTCCTGGAGCAACTCCTGTTGCTAAATCTCCTTACAGGTTAGCACCTTCAGAGATGCAGGAATTGTCTAATCAATTACAGGAGTTACTTGACAAGGGATTTATCATGCCGAGCTACTCACCTTGGGGAGCTCCGGTTTTGTTCGTAAAGAAGAAAGACGGATCGTTCAGAATGTGCATAGATTACAGAGAGCTGAACAAACTAACCATCAAGAATCGGTATCCATTGCCGAGGATTGATGATTTGTTTGACCAACTGTAAGGAGCTCAATATTTCTCAAAGATTGACTTGCGGTCTGGATATCATCAGCTGAGAGTTCAAGATGAGGATATACCGAAAACGGCCTTCCGAACAAGATACGGGCATTACGAATTCATGGTGATGCCTTTCGGATTGACAAATGCACCAGCGGTTTTCATGGACCTCATGAACCGAGTGTGCAAGCCGTACTTGGATCAGTTTGTCATTGTCTTTATTGATGACATACTGATTTATTCCAAGACCAAAACAGAACACGAACAACACCTCAGAAAGATCTTGGAGTTGTTGAAGAAAGAGCAACTCTATGCTAAATTCTCTAAGTGTGAATTCTGGCTAAGAGAAGTTCAATTTCTGGGTCATGTAGTCAACAGCGAGGGAATTCATGTAGATCCTGCCAAGATCGAGGCGATAAAGAATTGGGACACTCCGAAGACACCGACGGAGATACGGTCTTTTCTGGGATTAGCAGGTTATTATAGAAGGTTCATCTCGAATTTTTCTAAGATAGCTCTACCACTCACTAAGTTAACCCAGAAAAGTGAACCGTTTGTCTGGGAGCAGAAACAGGAAGATGCTTTTCAGACATTGAAACAGAAACTATGTGATGCTCCAATCCTATCTCTCCCAGAGGGTTGTGATGACTTTGTGGTATACTGTGATGCTTCCCATCAGGGACTCGGTTGCGTGTTAATGCAACGGGACAAAGTTATAGCCTATGCATCAAGACAGTTAAAGGTTCATGAGAAGAACTACACTACTCATGATCTTGAACTGGGAGCTGTAATCTTCGCACTGAAGATTTGGAGACGTTATTTATATGGCACCAAGTGTACCATATTCACTGATCACAAGAGTGTGCAACACATCTTTGATCAGAAGGAGCTCAACATGCGACAACGCCGTTGGGTTGAACTTCTGAATGATTATGATTGTGTAATTAAGTATCATCCGGGAAAGGCGAACGTTGTAGCTGATGCCTTGAGCCGGAAAGAACGTGTCAAACCCCTACGTGTTAGAGCAATGGGGATAACCGTGCAGACCAGTTTAAGTGACAAGATTATCCAAGCACAACAGGAAGCACTTGACCGAGGCAATTTGAAGAGGGAACTTGATTGCGGAGCGGAGAAACAGTTTGACACGAAGCCTGATGGAATCATCTACTATAAGGATCGAGTATGGATTCCTGCGGTAGATGAATTGAGAAAACTTATCTTCGATGAAGCACACAAGACTAAATACTCTGTTCATCCAGGCGCTGATAAAATGTACCAAGACTTGCGTGGATTTTACTGGTGGCCTGGAATGAAGAAAGACATAGCCGAATATGTCGGTCAATGTCTAACGTGCGCAAAGGTAAAGGCGGAACACCAGAGACCGTCTGGTTTACTGGAACAGCCTGAAATTCCGCTCTGGAAGTGGGAACAACTAGCTATGGATTTCATTACCAAGTTACCCCGCACTTCCAGTGGTCATGATACAATTTGGGTGATCATAGATCGTGTAACAAAATCTGCTCATTTCTTGCCCATGCGTGAAAATTCCACCATGGATAAACTGGCAAGATTATACATCAATGAGATAGTGGTACGCCATGGTGTGCCATTGTCTATTATCTCTGATAGAGACAGCAGATTCACATCAAGGTTCTGGCAATCACTGCAGAAATCTCTAGGGACACATTTAAATCTGAGTACAGCTTACCATCCACAAACGGATGGCCAAAGCGAACGTACTATACAGACCCTAGAGGATATGTTAAGAACCTGTGTATTGGACTTCGGTGGGAATTGGGACTCCCATTTGCCACTGATCGAGTTCTCCTACAACAATAGTTATCACAGCAGTATCGGATGTGCACCATTCGAGGCTCTCTATGGCCGGAAATGTCGATCACCAATCTGCTGGACTGAAATTGGAGACAAGCGAATAACTGGGCCAGAACTTATCCAAGAAACCACTGACAAGATAGCTTAGATTCAAAGAAGGCTACAAGCAACAAGGAGTAGACAAAAGAGCTACGCCGACAAACGGCGCAAGCCGTTGGAATTCCAAGTGGGAGACCGTGTCATGTTGAAGGTATCCCAATGGAAAGGCATTGTACGCTTTGGAAAGAAAGGAAAATTAGCACCACGATACGTGGGACCGTTTGAGATCATCGAGCGTATTGGTCCTGTAGCTTATCGACTGAGATTACCTGATGAACTCAGTGGTGTGCATGACGTGTTTCACATCTCAAACTTAAAGAAATGCCTTGCTGACGAGTCTCTCGTCATTCCAATTGAAGAAATTCAAGTGGATGAACAGTTACACTTCACTGAAGAGCCTTTAGAGATTATGGATCGCAAGGTTAAACAACTGAGGCGAAGCCGTATTCCTATTGTAAAGGTTCGATGGAATTCAAGACGCGGGCCCGAGTTCACTTGGGAACGTGAAGATCACATGAAGTTAAAGTATCCCCAACTCTTTGAACAGGAAGCTGTACCTAATAACAACTCTTAAATTTCGGGACGAAATTTCTCTAACAAGGGGAGACTGTAACATCAGTGCCGGAACCGTCACCGGAACAGTGATCTCTACAGTACATGAACAGTAAAACAGGTATGAATCTTATACATTTCAGTAAGTTTCACATTCACATCATTTATCATTATCATTTTGTGTTGTCATGGAACAAATTCAGAAACATTTAACAGAAACACAGGTCAGAACAGTGGTTCTTGAGTCAGATAATTATCTGGCAACACAGAATCACCATAGGGTTATTTGTTTAGGATTTATTATGTATACACGTATGTGAGACTTTAAGGAACAAAACACACGAATATTGTTATGTGAATGCTAAACCGACGGGATATTCGTATAGGTGACGATCTGTACGAGTAAACCTGAAAGTTTAACGTCTGAATGATATTCTATAATTAGAAAACAAGATTGAAAAGTATAGTTATCGCCGTGTTCGTACGAGTGACGATTCGAACGAATACGCGCGACGACCGTACGTTTCGATTTAAACAATAAATTAATATTTTTTAAATTTAAATAAATAGAAGATATTAGCTAATTTACTAAGAATAACCACTTAGTATAATTAAATGATTTCTAATTTTATAATCGTGTCGTTTTGTTGCGAAAACTACGCGAACCGGCATTTTACGCGAAACCGAACGAGACCAAACGACCGGGTATTTTTCCCACATTTAATGCGGCATTAAATGCCACAACCACCATTCATTTCCACTCTTTCTCTCTCTCTCTCTCTCTCGTTTTCCCACTCTCTCTCTAAGTCCTCACAAGAAAACAATCTTCTCTCTAAGATTTGGATGCTCAATCCTTGGTGGATTCAAACAAGATTGGTGCCAAGACGTCTCTCTCATCGTGTAGATTTCAGAAGTACAAGCGTTGTAAAATTTCATCCACGAAATCTAAGGTAAAAATCCAATATATATTCGGTTTTTAGGGTGACTCACGAACCACTTGTAATCTTTGTTGTTTAATCGGCTTAAACACTCACAAAACACATGGGAATACATGTAGGAATAGAAAGATAAGTATTGTAACAGGTCTAGCTTCTTGGGGTTGAAGAAGATGCACAGGTTCGTGGTGATGCTGTGACCCAACTTCCCCCGAATTGGCGAACCTTCTAGGAGCCGAACCCTGCACCGGCATCTCACTCCTGCACCGAACCCTGGACCACTGACAACGAACCTGTAGTGTTCTGAGCCACGAACCCTTGGACGCCAAACCTTCTGTAGCCGAACCTAGGGGGTTAACGAACCTTGTTGGGCCGAACCTTACTGGCGTTGGCCGAACCATCGTCTGCAACGAACCTGTGATCACCATGCAGCCGAACCCTACATCAGCCGAACCTACACCTTGCAAACAAACCCGGATGACCACGAACCAATGTGTTGGGCGAACCGTGTAGCAGCAAACCCTACACGAACCTAACCTTGAGCGGCCGAACCTTAGAATTATGACCATAGGTTCGCTGCCTTAGATACCATGCCGAACCTAAAGGTGGTTTAATTGGATTAATATGGATCTAGGATCAACAAAACTAGTGTTAACAAGCTAAGAAATGAGTTGATGGCCATTCACTTAAGTTTCTAACAAGGATTGGGTTCCATAAGTTACATGCATTCATAAACATTATATGTGTGCATGGGATTGGGATACCTATAACAAAATAATAATTAACATACAATAATAACTCCACGCGAGTTGTTAATGGTCGTAAGATGGATTCATAACCAAATAACATTTTCATGGGGTCACGAGAATCAAAGGTTCAAGTCTAGAAACCAAATGGAAATCAAAGAAGTTCAATTGGGCCTAAGCGGGCCCAATGGGGCTTAACTAAGCCCATCATGTATTAAATGATGACGTAACTCAAGTAATGATATTTTGATAAAATAAAAGCATTATGAATTTATTTAAAAGTTGGTTTAATAACTTCTAAAGTTTTGTCTAATTTGAAATGTGAATTATAAGTGGCATTGTTCTCTTTTAAGTTGATTTTGTTATAAAAGTTAGTTGTAATAAATTGATTTGGGATTTGTTAAAATAGACAATATAATTGTCTGGATTTTAAACAAGAAAACAAAAGGAAACTCTGCCGAAATTTTCTAAAATTTAAAAGTAAGTATTGTAACTCAACATGGGATTGGGATCTGAAAGGGTAACTAGGATAGATTAGATCTTAGATACACCTAGTACTAAGACACTTAGTTGCACACACAACAAGACTCAAAGTCTTAGGCACAACGACTACTACGCGTACTTATCATATCCGAAATTCTTATAAAATAACTCAGGAACCGAAGATACTTAGCTTACATACAGGAGCGCGCATTTTGTGTTAGATCAAATTACATAGCAGCACAGGTGAGTTCATTGCCCCTTTTCAAAACATTTTTGTTTTAAAACGCGGGGCTGAGAAGCATGCGTAAACTGTTTTATTTAAATTGTTTACTTAAATGCTTTTAAATTTATATGTTTTACATATATAGATGTTATCCTAGATCATGTCTAGGAAGCTTTATGCAGGTTTTACTAAGTTATTCCTTATAAATTAAGTGAATAATCGAGTTAACTAAACCTTTTAAACAAAACAAAACATTTCAAACGAATCAAAGGAAACATTTTAAACAAATCAAGTATGTGAGTTTAAACGAATCAAAAGGAACATTTTGACAAATCAAGTGTGTGAGTTCAAACGAATCAAAAGTAACATTTTGACAAATCAAGTGTGTGGGGTTCAACGGTTCAAACGAAACATTTTGACGAAACAAGTGTGGGACTTCAACGAATCAAATGAAACTATCTTTGCAAAGTAAATAATCAATGTTCAACGAATCAAGTGTTTGATGAACAACGAATCAAGAGTACATTTGATCAACGAATTTAGTATTCATCGATCAACGAATCAAGTACATCTTGCCACAAAGTCAGACGAATCAATAAATCATTTTCAAGGGAAAACCTGGGAAATATCAGAGATAACATATGCCAAAACAGACGAAACAAAAACCCTATATTTCAAGAAGTCCTAGCTAGACTGTTTGATTTGTAGGTCGTATGTTTGATGATATTTACAGGTTCCCTAACTACTAAGTACCTTGATTGACAGACTAGTCTACTCGAGTATGACCAAAGGCCCCAATCAATAGGACTTAGATTTTACTAAATGTTTATTTATTTATTTAATTAAGCATTTATAACTGTTTATACAATTACTGAGGTTGATCATATTTTGTGATGAACTTAAGAAATCAATATGGATTTCAAATGATTGTAATACAACAAACAGAAGAACTTATGGGTTTGTGTTAAGGGTAAAAATGCTTAACTATCATTAACAGTAGTGTCATATGCATATTAGTATGTGGTGGGATGTTGGCTAGGGCTTGTCCCTTACATATGCCCTATATATAAGCATACCGATGTGGATATTACATGTGGTGACTTTTGTTTTTGCATGACTTCTCAGGTGATGAACAGGTTAATTAAGAAGTTATTTCTTTTGGACTAGGACTTCATATAGAAGACTAGTATTTTGGACCTGCACATTTTTGAAGACATCATTATACAAATTATTTTGTATATCTTGTGTAAATACAAGATAGTCCTTTACTGATGTTTACAATAAATTTACATTGTTAAATTATAAACAATACTGCTGTAATTTAACTTTGTAATTCTATTATATTTAGCATTTCTCATTTATATCATGTGCAAAGTAAAAAATCTGATCATCACGATTATCATTCACGATATCGCGCCCCGGGAACCTTCCGCCCGACGGGGAAACCAGATCCTACCCCGCCGGCTCGGGGTGTGACATTTTGCACCTAACAAATATATATATATATATATGACGGGGATAGGAACCACTGAAGGTACTAAAGAAACAAGAACAACATGCAACGCCAAGCAGTCCCTCTTTCTCAGTCCGAGAAGTGCATTGTTGGAACTGGATTGGAAGGCCAAGCGGCTCTAATTTTCACTAATCACTACAAAAAAAATGCCATACAGTGACACACAAAAAATGTCACAAAAAACCTTAAAAGTGCCACTATTGACTCATATAGGAATGAGTGACACACAATAAAAGTGACACTTTTTTGTGTGCCACTGATTTCTCCAAAGATTTTTAATGGCACTTTTGTTTTTGCCATAGTATTAACTACAAAATATCTATATTAATTTAGTGGCACAATTTTCTTATGCCATAAATTAGAAAAAGGCTTTTGTGTCACAAATTTCATGTCAATAAAAACTATATATAATTAAAAACACATATTACTTTTGGTGGCACATAAATCATTATATTATTTGCATTAAGTAATCATTATTTAAACTGAAAAGACACATAATTTTATAATCATAATCTAAAGTGAAGTTTCAATCCAAAACATATTCCAAACATTAGCAAAGAAATACATAGTAAGTTTAAAACAATTTAAGATGTTTACAAAAAAGATCAAAACAATCTTTCATATTGTCAACTCTATTTCAAGCAATCCATTATTCTTCTTATCTCTACTCCATTATTTTCCATTGCAGCCTAATTGACTTCATCAACTATTGCTGGTACAAATCAAACCATGAAAAGAATGTTTAAATCAAACAAAATATAGGCCATAAAAACCTAAATTGATTTTATATGTAAACAAAAGCCTAACTATACGATATAATATTGCCTAATTTATGATCTAAAGTGACTTTATATATATATGTAGGTACAGAAACTGTATTTGATTTTATATTATGCACATGGACTTTTCCTGTTAAGTTAGATTTCATTCTAAAATTCTGGTCAATAAGTCAATGCACATGATCTTAGAAATCAGATTTTATTTTACTTTTTCCACTGCAATTCTTTAAAGATCTTTTTCAATTTTTTTGTTGGTCCCATCACTTTCCAGCCCAAAACAGTTCAATTGTTCTTGGCTGGAATTTGATATAGGGTGCAAAGGTTTATTTTAAGTTTCTGAAATAAAAAATATTAAACAACTCATGGATTATTTTATGGCTGTTAATAAATATATTGAAGACCTTAAGTTACTTATTGATAATTCTAAAACATTGTGTGGTTTTATGCAAGTTCCTTGTTCATTTGTAGACTGAAATTCTTGAAAACTTGATACACCACCTTGCATTTCGCTTGTATGAAGACCTTGAGTTTGAGATGCAACATGGTCTTTAGCAGCTACATTGGAGTCTATAGTAATGACATTTAGCTTCTTGCGTATGCTCATACTGTTTATTAAAAAAATAAGTATACCATATATAATACATACACATATATAGTAGATAAAACTGTTAAAATTAGTTAATTGAGCAGGTATTTCTGTAACGGATCTGGTGCAGTATCATGGATCTATAAAAATGTATCTGATGGTGCAACATCCTTGCCAACATATTTGCATTCGACAATTGCTAATGGATCTTGGTCAAGTGCAAAAGAGTGCAACTACAATTTATCATGATAACAGATGAGTTGTGTTCTCTAGCAAATTTAACTGGTAAATTCAAAATAAAATACATCAAAAGAAAACAAGACAGAGGGGTTGGAAGTTTTTCAAAAGTGCATCTTTAATTTCGAAAACTTCAAAATCAATTTATTTTACTTTTTTAAGCATCATATAAAAAGTGTGAAATCAACCCAACCTTGGCCAGTTGGCCCTATTAAAAAGTATCCATAAGAATAGCTACCATACTCGCTCATTTGGCCACCTTTACAACTCCCCACAACTCTATCTCTTGCATTCTCGATTTTTCTTATTCTATTTTTCGATCAGGAGATCATATCGACCCAGAGCCTACTACATATACATTTGTTGTTGTCATGGTATATCCTAGATCCTTTTAGGATAACATTAGCTGAAGTGTTCCAGTGTTCTCAAATGGCTCATCCTGTGAGTTATTATTCTTAAAGCATGCAAAATATATGCTAATTTTTTAGTTTCGTATTATTCTAATTTTATTTAAAACCAATCATATGGTATGTTATTTTCCTACAAAGCTGCTAGAGCATATTATCACATTTATATCCTGGAGTTCTATTAGGAGAAAAACAAAGAACACAAATAAGCTATGACTTCACATTCATCACCTATTGGTTTGCATCAAAATGTGATCTAATTTAACTTATGTTTGATCCTCATAAACTTGATATAAGCGATGAATTCAAATAAGCCATATCATCTCTAAAAGGAAACAGTGAAAAAATTCTTGTGGCTTTGCATAAGGCTAGTCAAGTTGACACCCAAAAGTATCAGCTATTCTCATTCTTATTTTTTTTTCTCTTATTCAATTCTGCATATTTTTCTATTTTTGTTACTATGATTTTACCAGAAAATACATCAATACTTAACACATTAATAATACATAAAAACATCAATATTTAACACACATATAGTACTATGTTCTCTTGTGATTAAATTTTAGGTTATATATATTTATATAGATATAGGGTCACTAAAAGGCATACAACTTTTTGCAAAAATCATAAAACAAATTTCAAGTAAAACAACTATAACAACAATCAAATTTAAAAAATAATACAATAAAAATAAGAACACATTATATGATATATCACACAAAACAAGAACCAAGAAAGAGTTACACAAATTCAAAAACTATAAACAAGTAAGAAATTTGTATTGTAGTTTATAAAGTACTAGTAAAAAATCTACAAATAATCACATTTTGTAACATATATCAGACATGTAATATGTTTATTTGATTTCTATGAATTTAAAGGTTGATGGATGTTGTAATTATTACAAGAACTCCAAAATGATTATAAAATATAAAGGAAAAAATTGTTTCTTTGTTCTATTGTTGTTCAAATTTTTTCGGTGGATGATCATATTGGCTTTTGAAATATGCATGCAAACTGGGAGGGTATGTCGGGTTAGGAGGCAGGTCGGTTGAGTTGGGATGCTGGTCATAACAGGTTCATGTAAGGATGGGTTCTATCAAGACAGGTTATTTTAGAAAATTATCATGTTGGTCCGGACTAGAACAAGTTTGACAAAAATGATTTCGGGGTAAACGATCTTGTTAAAAAAATCCTACTTAAACTTCCAACATCAAGATAAGCATTATGTATTTAAATTCCCCTTCAATTTTTGGTCTGGGTTAGAACCGGTTCTAAATCTCCCTTCATTATCCAAGAGCTGTGTAGATTGAGTTTGTAGTTAATTAACATTTAACTTGCAACCTCATTTGCTATAAACACACACACAAACATATATTATGTAGTAATAAATTCAGTCAGCTTAGATTACTTATTGGAATGCAAATGTTTTCAGGAATGTGACCGTTCATTATCATCAAAGAAGAGTATGTAGGATTGAGTTTGGATCACAAAAACCCAATCTTAAAGTTCTTCTTGCACATAATAGATTGGCTTCAACAAGAAAAAAATTGATCTTAATTCCCTAATTTAATTTCTATCTATATTTTGCATTTAGAATTACTGCTTTGATATTTACAAAGCTAAAGGTTAGACAATTTCATTTTTTTCTGTAATGATTGCTCCTATGGCAAACTTATGAATTGGAGGAGGTATCAAAAAGCGCCATAGATTATTTTTTTCTTCAAATTTAAAACAGAAAAAAGTCTTATTTGGGTTTCGTTTCATGATGTTCTGTTAGACTTATGGACCTGATCATGATGAGCCTCGTGCACTAGGTTGCTATATAACTTAAGTTTAAGGACAATAAATTAAAAACTATTTCACTAGCACCCTTTTCTTTGAAGTTATTGAAGGTTCATAAGTCTTATTTTACATGGATGATATTGATTCTTGCAATCAAGATTTTTATATTGCTTACTCGGTAATTGTTCAAGGATTACTTCACTTTAAAATCACATGTTGTTCTCATTTGAAACTATGTTGTTACTGGTCTTTTGATCTTATTATATTCTATTTAAGTGCCAAAAATGTTATCAATGCTTGTAGGCGATGCAAAGTTAAACAGCTAGTATACAACACTGTTGAAGATGTGGTACTTGATAATTCAAATGATATGTGCAGCGGAATGAGACATTCATAAAGTGTTCATAATTAGGCATCACATCGAACAACTTGTGTGCAGTTTTAGAACAACATTAATATGCTTATTATAATGAACTTAATTTTATATTTCTTTAAAGTTTTAATTGTGAATGTTGGGTTTCTTCAATTTTTTCAATAACTAAGTACCAAAATTTTTAGCAATCAAAAAAAGTTAAAACTTCGATCAGTGAAAAAACGGTTCAGCAATCTCATACCAATATTCAAGCATTCAGATCAATAATTAGATGAATACATACGAGATAGAGATATTAGTTAGTACCTGGTATTACAAATGAACCAAACATATACTGGCTGATGATGTCGATGAGCATAGAAGACCAAAAAACGTAACAACCTGGGTGAAATGTTAAAGACCTAGTTGATGATGATGTTGGGTCGATGTCGATGTAGAAGACACGAGAGCAGATGGACAGAACGAGAGCATTAAGTCTACAGCGATGAAGAGCAGCTAGTGTGCTCTCGTATTAAACCCTAATTTGTTTGTAATCCCAGTAATAATTTGGGGGGAGTTAATTTGGCAGGGGAAAGTTTTATATACTAAGAGGGAAACTTTTTATCCTAAAATTTTTAGTTTGGTCTATAATTTTCTCAAAAGAAAAATATTTCCCGCACAAAAAAAATTAATATAATTAAAGTGTGTGTTAAAAAAGTATGCCATACATAAAATGCCACTAAAAATTTGTATTGTTATTATAAACTAGTTTTAAAACAATTATGGCATGTATAAAGTGCCATTAAAACCTTTATTAGTGGCAGAAAAGTTAAATGACACTAAAACATGTGTCAATCTAATATGACATACGCAAAGTGTCATAAAAACCCCTTATTAGTGACACAAAAGATAAATGTCACTAATAAATTGTGCCGCTATACGGCATTTTTTTGTAGTGAATTACATACATATTTAATTACATATATATATATATATGTATTAAAGATGTTTAAATTTGTTTTCTCATACATATATATATATATATATATATATATATATATGTGTGTGTGTGTGTGTGTGTGTTATGTTTAATTTGTTTTCATTAAATATACATAATGGTTCAAATATATCAAAACTTATAAATACGAATTTTAATAACGTCATAAATTATTTGATAATTAAAATTCGTTTATTACAAACTACATGAATGTTACATTTCTAGACTCATACCAACATCGCTATGCTTTCTGTATGGTTAATTTGATCTGGTATCATTGTTTAAACCGATTTCGAATGAAATATATTAAGTGGTTGTTCGGTTATGGATTACATATCATTACAATGCAGTATCGATTGATAGCTAGTCAATACAGTTATATTATATGTGGGTTCGTACCGAGGCTGACTTTTGTGCCTCCTGCCATGTCAATCACAAGACAATGGCAAAGTGTGTTGGTCAATATTGCACTCATTCCGACCTCCAGTCGGGTTGGGCTCCCAGGCGCGATGGGTGGTGCTTGTCAGGCCCAAATAGTACTATCCAAGATTACACGCTACGCGCTCCGCGCTACTAATGGTCTGAGGTGTGTTTGAGAGGACTTTGAGTTTGTGAAGTGTGCCACATATATACATGTGGTGATAAATCATGTCCATACGTAATCAAAATCAGTTGTTGTATCAAAAACAGTTTATCATGCAATGTTTTCTCCCCAACCGAGTGTTTGTGTGTTGACTTGTGTTGACTCGATGAATCGTTGGTGATACGTTTGTTGTGTTTAGTTTGTTTATGTGTCTTAATGCAAGTAAAACACCAACATGCATCCTATGACTCTAATCGTGATGCTTTCACATAAGTCATGTTTCGAAAATCACAACGTTTCCGTTTCGAGAAAATTTCTATTTTTGGAAAGTATAATTATGAAATCCCATTTCATAAAATTAATACTTCTAGTATGTTTATAAAAACACGTTTAAACACTTGAAACATATCGTTTGCCCCAAATAAAGTTTCCTAAAATAGTAAGTACACGTTTAAAGGTTCATTTTCAACAATCAAAGTTTCCAATATGCTTAGAAATCATTTTTAGACATATTTCGATAACCATAAATCACCAAAACATGTTAAAACATCAAAACCATTCTTTTGATTTACAAAAGTTTCCATATATAGGAAGTTTCTATAAAATCATATTTTTCACAAAATCAAACACCCAAATGTGTTTCTAAACACTTAAATGTGCATTTGACAACATCTAGACATGTCTAACATGTCTAGATTATCACAAATCTACACCATGCAACATAAAAGTTTTCTTTTATGGCAAGTATTTCAAAATCAACATAACAACCTATCAAAACTCAATCCCAACAATTCTACGTACTAAAATCAGTAGATCTACATCAATATATCATAAAATCATCAACAAATTCGTGCACAATAGCCACATAGAGTTGCATGTGGGTGGATGTTCATGCATGTGGGTTTTCACCCCTTTCATGTTCAATATAACCATTGAGTAACACGTAAAACAACCTTAGAAGGCAAGATTCCAGGAGGACAGCTGCTGATGATGAAGATCTAGTGGCTGCTAGTTGTTTCTAGCTTCTTTGCTCCTCCTCCAAGCTCCAAGAACTCCAAAA
Organism: Mikania micrantha; assembly: GCA_009363875.1. Taxonomy (NCBI): domain Eukaryota; kingdom Viridiplantae; phylum Streptophyta; class Magnoliopsida; order Asterales; family Asteraceae; genus Mikania; species Mikania micrantha. The sequence continues at coordinate 14,359 of SZYD01002168.1, read as the reverse complement.
TCATCAAAGGATGAAAGAAAGGGGTTGTGGGTACCATATCAGGGGTTAGGGGCTGGATTTATAGTGTTTCAGCAGTGGGAGTTCGGGTGGAAGTCGTCAATTGAATGGGAGAACCAAACAAAAGAAGATGGGGTTGTCTTTATAAGGATTTGTCCTTTGGGACCCGTGGCGTACCGCCAAGGCCGATCACGCATGGCCTTGGCATACCACCAAGGATTTCGGGATTCAAATTCCAGCTCCTGATTCACGTACCGCCAAGGATTTCACCGAATGGTCTTGGCATACCGCGAAAGCTTCATTTCTTTGTTTTTCGATTTTGTTGATTCGATTTCGTTCGTATTTGATTCCTAACGTTTATTCTAAACGTCTAATACATGTTTAGCGCGTAATCACATAGTAACACATTTTATTGCTGGTTTAATTGTTTGTTCACCAACGTTCGTGAGACTCGTGTGTGTTTCGATAATTCCTCGAATTATCTTTGATAGTTTGTGTTTTACAAAAGGATTGCACACTTGATTAATCCTAATCAATGTGTAATGCACAATTTAATAATTCCCCAAATTATTGTTTTGCGTTTGTGTTTGTGTTTGCCACACTTGGTTTCCAAAACCATTGTGCAATATACGATTCGATAGTTGCTCGAACTATCGTTTCGCAGTTGTTTGTGTTCAACTCATCTAATTAAACAAAATTAAATAAAATGCAACAAGTATGAATGTGAAATGCTAAGTTGTAAGACTTTCAATTTACCTTAAATTGCCGGGTGTCACATGTTCCTTAGCGACAAAAGCTATGGGAGTACCCTGTTCTTCAATTTCTTCATCTAATACCGCAGATAGTCTTCCAAACTTTTCAAGAAGGCGAGCACAAACATATTGCTTCTTTCCCTTCTTATTCATTGTCATATAGGAGAATATATCTTCTTTCATCCTTTTGATCCCCAGAGTTCTGACTGTTGGGATGAGATTCTGATGTCGCTTGATGATGATGATCTGGATGAATCTGGGGAATGCTAAGAATCTCTCCTTCCTTTTCCCTTTGATGTTCATGTGCATGTCTCAGAAAATCATCTTCGAGTAATTAAACTCAAGTCCCAAAGCAATCACCACTAAACAGGAACTGAGAGTCTGGTTTAGAACATCGTATCCTCCCTTTCGTCCCGAGAGGCATTGGGTGACAACATGAGCTAAGTATCTTCAGTTTGGGTGAAGAAGCTTCTTCTATGTGGGAGGGTAAAGACCCTCTTGCCCCATCCTGAATACTGTGCTTTGAATCAGATCCTGATCAAGCTTAATGGATTATGTGTCCTTGTCACCAAACTGAAGGCATTCCCTGATGATCTGCTTTGTTATGATCACAGGTTGTCCTTGAACCATCCCAATCAAACTCACGTTTCCGTTGGCATGAGTCCTCTCCGAAATGGAGTTCCAGAAGTCATGAATAAAAGAATAAATGATAAGTGGATGCTCCATAATAGCATAGTTGACCGGTGAGAGAATCAGTCTGTCCACCATACTCTTGTACATTGCGTGCTTCTCCAGAGGATCGCCCAGATAAGCAGACATGTGGTGATCAGGCACAAACCATAACTCAGCCATCTAAAATAAAAACGAGCTAAGTTAGTTAAAAATTAAATAAATTAAAAGTCAAAAAGAAAAGAAAAATCAAAGTCAAAAGTCAAACTTAAAAGTCAACGGGGTCAAAGGTCAAATCTAATTTGAAAGTCAAAGTCAATTTGTAGTTCACGAAACAAGGAGTATTCGAAAATCCAAGGAGTTCACAAAACTGAGAGTCTACACGAAGATAAGTCAGTACACAAAATTTGATTTTCGAAAACGAGTACACGAAGTCTGGTTCTCGAAACCGTGTACACGAAATTTTGTTCTCGAAAAGGTTTATTCAAAATTCAAATTTTGAGACAGATAAACCTCCATATCTCATTTGTTGTTCTGAGAAGATTGCGGAAGCATAGTGGTGAGGCCTCAGAGATGAGGTGTGACTTACTTGATCCGGTATCACAACACACAGATTAACATAAAGTAAATACATTACATGGTTTTGCCATTACAACTAACATTACAGTTAACAACTAAGTTTATTACACAAACTAACTTATTTAATTACAAGTGTTTGAAGTGCAGCCTCACCGTGGTCACTGTCTCCCTGCAAAAATGTTTGAGTTTGAAAGATCAGCACAAAGCTGGTAAGTTCGTAAAGTTCAAGTTAAACCATATGATATGACATGATATACAAGTTCTTAAGATATTCAAATCCAATTAACCATGGGACCCGTATCTAGTTCCATTCGGACAAATCTACGTTTTACGAAGATACTACCCGTCGGTAAATATCTTAATGCCTCATTATCTTAATGTCGATCACTAACATTAAGAAGGTGTCTCGGAAACAGGTAACAAACATTCATACCAGGGGAGATGCAAACCTCCCAGTGTATGGGTTGTTAGCCGATAGTACTATCATTGATCCCTGTTCGGCCCCACATGGGTTCACTAGATACAGTTTCATGGAATGAGGACTTTTGATACTGTGATAAAGTAACTAACGACAAAATCCCATGAAATCACACAAGCGTCACATGAAATCACAAAGATAACAGTGATACATATCATATGTTCATAAATGGATTTACAGAAGTACCCCGATGTTTATAAAACATTAAAAACAAAAGGGGTTGTACGAAACTCACCTGAAGTCAGAAGAGTGGTGAAATCACATGCAGAATAGTAATGGTAGCTAAATTTTGCATTAGTTTATGTTTAATGAGTTATTTATGTTTTAACTTACTGGTTAGATCTTTCTGAACGTTCAATGTCAGAGACATTGCCTTGAAAGTCATCAAACCCGTATTAGGTTTTTAGTTAAATAATTTAATGTCGTATCATACAATGTATGATAATGTAGGAACCTATAATGATTCAGGTTCCTAATACAAGGTTGATGAAACGTTTGATTAATCAGAATAATCTCTGATAATCCAGATAGTTAATGTTGTTGATTATGATGCTAAAACAATTTCTAGATAAAGTTATGGCTTAGGAATGATCAATCCTCGTTATTGAGTACCCCAAATATCATGAAATATCACAATGTGACATTAGAATAGGTTTAATAACCACGTTTAACATACTAATCTGACTATTTTCATAAACATCAGATAATCATTCCAATGAGTATGTTAATGATTGTGATTAGTTTGAAACACTTAGATTTAACCTTGCATTTCAAAGATTAATCAAACTAATCACCTACATTGTCACAATCAAATGGTTTAAACCATTATAATCATTGTAATGATTTCATAAAACCGGGCATTACAACAGATCAAAACAAGAATTTACCCGTTAACACCTCGAGTTCTTCATTTCTAATCATTCCTAGCCATCATCTAGGAAATAATCAACAACCCTAACTGTACCATTACGTTCAAAAACAAGATCTAATCAACCATTATCAAACTAGAAGGTAAAAATGAACCGTTACCTAATCAGACGAGTTTATGAGTGTAGAACAACAATCAGAATTTGCAGGTACGTTCCCTGGCTTCAAATATACGATCTGAGGGTCTTATGATTGAGATTTTATGGTAAAAGTTGAGTTTTGTTCGTCTGGAAACGAAGCTGAGTCGAGAACAATCAAAGTGTATTTGAATTGCATGAATTCTGATGTTTTCATCTAATCCACCAAACCGACCCACACCAGGCGTACCGCCCCGCGTGGCCTCTTGGTCCGGGGTGTAGGGCGCGAGAAACCAAATCTCAGATATTTTTCTTAGCCCGCGCGTACCGCCTAGCGAGAGCAGCTGGCACTAGGCGTACCGCGGGGACCCTTTGACATTTTTGTAATTTTCTTCGTTTTCAGATTCCGGAACTCCATTTCACGCACGGTTTTCGCCGATGTTCACCATTTCTCGCATACTATCAACCTATAGTAATTGAAATAGCTAAATCAACGTGGATTTCAAGCACGACCAAATGTGCTCTCGTCATTGATGACGAAATTTTAAAATGCAATTGTCACAGTCTCTTCCTGTTAGTGAAATTTCGTCCCGAAATTTAGTGAAGACTTACCGGATGACAATCGTTTATGAGAACAAGTGTGGGTATTTTGCTTTCATTCGATCTTCGCATTCCAACGTATACCCAGGTCCACGTCGTGAATTCCATCGAACTTTAACAATTGGTATGCGACTGCGTTTCGGTACTTTAACCTCTCGATCCATTACTTCTACTGGTTCTTCACTGAACTAAAGTTTTTCATCAATTTGGATCTTCAAGAGGTACCATTAATGATTCATCAGTTAAACATTTGTTCAGATTTGATATATGAAAAACGTCATGAATATTACTGAGTTCAGGAGGTAACTCAAGTCTGTAGGCTACCATTCCAATTTGTTCTAGAATTTTGAATGGTCCTACAAATCTTGGTGAGAGTTTGCCTCGCTTCCCAAATCTGAAAATTGATTTCCAAGGTGAAACTTTCAACATTACTCAGTCACCTATTTGGAATTCTAGAGGTCTACGATGATTATCAGTATAACTCTTTTGACGATCGCGAGCAGGTTTAATTCATTCTTGAATAAGTGTTATCTTATCAGTTGTTTCTTGTAAGAATTGTGTGCCTATGATCTGACTTTCACCTACCCCTAACCAACAGATAGGTGATCTACACTTGCGTCCATAAAGTGCTTCGAATGGAGCGCATTGAATGCTAGTATGGTAACTGTTATTGTATGAAAATTCAACAGGTGGAAGATGAATATCCCAGCTACCTCCAAAATCAATCACACAACTTCTGACATGTCTTCCAGAGTTTGATTTGTTCGTTCAGTTTGCCCGTCCTTTTGTGGATGATAAGTTGTGCTCATGTTGATTTGTGTGCCCAGAGCATTCTGAAGAGTTTGCCAAAATCGCGACATAAATCGCCTATATCTGTCAGAAATAATAGAGACTGGTACTCCATGTCGAGATACAATCTCATTAACATAGAGTTTAGCCAGTTGATCCATGGAATAATCTTCTCGGATGGGTAAGAAATGCGCAGATTTAGTAAGGCGATCAACGATAACCCATATAGAATCATGATTACGTGATGTTCTGGGTAGTTTAGTGGTGAAATGCATAGAGATCTGATCTCATTTCCACATGGGAATCTCAGGTTGTTGCAGTAACCCAGAAGGTCGTTGATGTTCAGCCTTAACTTTAAGACATGTTAAGCATTGATCCACGTATTCAGCTATGTGTTTCTTCATTCCAGGCCACCAGTAAAAATCTCTAAGATATTTATATATTTTATCAGCACCTGGATGAATAGAATACCTAGATTTATGAGCCTCATCCAAGATGTGTGTTCTAGAGTTATCGAATAAAGGAACCCAAATTCGACTTTTGAAATACAACACTCCGTCAGTCTTGGCTTCGAGCTTCTTATCTAATCCTCTTAGTTCCTCAGCAGGGTAGTTTGTTTCTTGTAATGCTTGTTGCTGAGCTTTTCTAATTTGAGGAATTAGACTAGTTTGAATAGTCATACCTAAAGCTTTCACATGTAAAGGTTTGACTCGTTCCTTGCGACTTAAGGCATCAAATACGACATTCATTTTACCTGGGTGATAACGGATTTCACAGTCATAGTCTTTTAGAAGTTCTACCTATCGCCTTTGTCGCATATTTAACATTTTCTGATCTAGAATGTGTTGAAGACTTTTACGATCAGTGTATACAGTACACTTAGTTCCGTATAGATAATGTCTCCAAATCTTGAGCGCAAACACCACTGCACCAAGTTCTAGATCATGAGTGGTATAGTTCTTCTCATGTACTTTCAGACGTTGAGAAGGGTAAGCAATTACCTTATCTTTCTGCATTAACACACATCCAAGACCTTGACGAGAAGCATCACAGTACACTGTTAAATTATTTGCACCTTCCGGTAATGCCAAGATAGGTGCATTGTAGAGTTTATGTTTCAACAGTTGGAATGCCTCCTCCTATTGGGAACCCCATATAAACACTTAATTTTTCTGTGTCAATGTGGTTAGTGGCAAGGCTATCTTTTAAAAGTCCTTGATAAATTGGCGATAATTACTTGCCAGTCCTAAGAATTAACGTATTTCAGTTGGGGTTCGAGGTTTTTCCCATTGTTTATAGCCTCGATCTTGCTGGGATCCACTTGAATACCATTCTCATTCACTACATGCCCAAGAAATTGAACTTCTCGTAACCAAAACTCACACTTTGAGAATTTGGCATATAGTTTTTCACGCGCCAAAAGTTCTAAGATCAATTTCAAGTGTTGAGCATGTTGTTGTTGGTTTCGAGAAAAAATGAGAATGTCATCAATAAACACAATCACAAACTTATCCAAATAAGGCCTACATACTCGATTCATCAGATCCATGAAAACTGCAGGTGCATTTGTTAATCCAAATGGCATTACTAGAAATTCGTAATGTCCTTATCGAGTTCTGAAAGCACTTTTAGGAACATCATCATCATGAATTCATAACTGACGATATCCAGATCTTAAATCGATTTTAGAAAAACAAGTAGCGCCTTGTAATTGATCAAACAGATCATCTATACGTGGTAATGGATAACAGTTTTTGATTGTCAGTTTATTGAGTTCCCTGTAGTCAATACACATCCTGAATGAACCATCCTTCTTTTTCACAAAAAGAATTGGTGCTCCCCAGGGTGAGAAACTAGGTCTAATAAAACCTTTATCTAATAGTTCCTGCAGTTCACCTGAAAGCTCTTGCATCTCTGAGGGTGCTAAACGATAAGGATCTTTAGCTACAGGTGTTGCACCTGGAATTAGATCAATACGATATTCAACTTGTCTCACTGGGGGTAATCCTGATATATCCTTTAAAAAACTTCAGGAAAGTCTTTGATTACTAGAATATCTTTGATACCTTTTTGTAAAGAACAGTTCTCGATCACATGTGCTAGAAAGGCCTGACAACCTTTCCATAAGCAAATCTGAGTCTGCATACAAGATATGATACCAAGTTTTCTACCAGCTCGTTCTCCTTGAACTATCAGTGTATCACCGTCAGGCCATGGAATACAGATCACCTTGTTTTGACATATAACTTCCGCTTGGTTATCAGAGACCCAGTCCATACCGACAACGACATCAAAGCTTCCAAGTTTAATAGGAAGTAAATTGATATTGAAAAGGTGATCATTAAGATTCAAGGAGCGCCCTTGAATAACACTGTTAGTGTTGATTAATTTGCCAGTAGCAAGTTCAATGATATAAGGAGTTTCTAGATCTACCGTAGGCAATGAGAGTAATGATGCAAATTCAGGAGAGATAAAACTCTTATCTGCCCCTGTATCAAACAGAACTGATGCGTATAGATTATTAAGAAGAACCGTACCAGTGACAATGTTCGCATCATGCCTTGCCTCGGTCGCACCAATCTGAAAAGCTCTCCCCTAGCTTCATTCCCTTGATTGGTGTTGTTATTGTTCAGGCAGTTTCTCATAAAATGGTAAGGACTTCCACACTTGAAGCATGACCGTTTTTTTTGACTGGTTTGTCGTGGTGGTTGGTTTGGTTGACAAGCAGGCAAGTTACAATATCTGGTGTAGTTTCCAACTCTATTACAGTTGGCACAAACAAGACATGATCCTATATGATGAAATAAGCACTTGTTACATTTAGGCGCCCACCCAGTACAAGCCTTCCTTTTAGGAACAACCGCACCATAGTTTTTCACATTTAGTTTGCTCTGGCTAGTCTCAGCCGGAGCTTTTGTTTTGGTTTTACGAAACCACTTTCATTTGGTTCCTTTAGAAACATTTGAGGTACCGATGTCACTATAGCCCACCGCCGTCAGAGTTTTTGTGGACAAAGTACCACTCCTTACCGCCTCATTGGTAAGCTTAGTGGTCAATAGGATTGTACGTTTGAGAGTGGTACGTTCAGCTGCAGTCACCATTCCCCGGATCTGGGGAACCATCCCTTTGATATACTTCTCAATCAACGCTGCTTCCGTAGGAAACATGTTGGGAAGTAGACAAGTAAGTTCATGAAAACGATCGGTATAAGCTAAGCAATCAGCACCGATCATTGAGTGATTCCATAATTCCTCCTGGAGCTTTTGAATTTCAGTGATTGGGCAGTACTCTGACATAATCAGAGTTTTGAAATCGTTCCAACCCATCGAGTCGACTGTAACTGAGCCCAAAGTTTTAGCCTGGGTATTCCACCAGGTTAAATCTGAGTCTTTTAGAGAACAAGCACCATAAGACACCTTATGCTCCGCCAAACATTGGCTGATTTTGAGTTTAGTTTCCATTTCCTCAATCCACTTTAGGAGTCCAGCCGCTCCTTCATTACCCAAGAAAGTAGGTGGGTTGCAAGAAGCAAAGTACTTATAAGTACACCCTTGTTGTGGTGGATCAGGAACAGTTGTTTCCGTTGTTGTTGTACCGATGGTATGATGAGTTTCTACGTGGCCACCAGTAGCATTATGTTCAGTGTGATCGTGGTCCCCACCAAAACCCGCAGTGATATGTGGTTGGTGTTGTGTCAAAACACCATAAGCAGATAGCTGTTCTCTCACAATTTGTGCTATCATCACTTCGTTCAATTCAGATCCACTTGCACCTGCAACTGGAACCGTGTTTACTTCAAGGTTCACAGGTGGAACGATATTTGTTCCCAAATTTTCAGACCACGTTTGTTTCCGGATTAACCTGTGGATCTGGATTTGATTATACATTCATGGGTGGAACTTGATTCAGTTTAGGGTTACTAACATTCTTGGTAGCTTTCTTAGCCAGTCGACTTCTTTTAGTAGCCATTGTTCTACTAACATGCAGACAAACTCAGGTCAGTTCAAGAACATTAAAGATATAACCCGTTTAATCACATAAATTCAATCATATTCAGTTATACTGAAAATTTTTATGTTGAAAATGTGATTATATGAAATATACTATAACTACTTGATATAATCCAGACATGTTCTCACTACACAGTAATCATACAGATGTTTGTAGTTATACTCAATCATGTTATTTCAAAAACATGTTTTATTATCACTCAGCTCACGGCATTGTGACATTAACACAGACATATTATTATTCACATGTTTTTGATATATGGTCACATAGGACACTAATATGTTACCATACACGATTTTGAAATATACCTCACAGGATTTTGATATGTACCTCACAGGATTTTGATATACATAAACATTTCACACATCACACTTAACACAACAGATACAAACATATATTCATAAACAAGAATTTTATTATCACCATATTAGTATTATACAATCACTAAACTTTGATACAAAAAGTGTCAAAGAACCACAATAACACAACTAATTACCAGGGTTCTATTCACCCAAGCATCCCCATCCCACACTACATACCTTCAACCTATCCGTCTATACTGATGGTATCCACAAGGAAAAATCCCAAAATTACCTCCTCTGAATCACCATTACTACAGGAAATACGGTAAACAAGCCATGATGATAGCTATAGTGGCCAGTACTATAGCCAAACACAAGAGCCTAGCCTCGAGGCTAATCACCCCAAACCACTGTATGGTCTCTCACGCTCTCACAATCCCCTACCTCAACATCTCAATCAGCTGCCAGAATGCAGTAGTGATCATCTGTCTCCACGTCCTCCGTAATCGATCCTCTACGGTAATCCTCCAAGTCCGAGTATCCGTATCCAATGTATTCACCTAATCCATGAGGGTCAGGTGAGAGGTACTAAAGCTCTGATGAGTCCGAGTCTGAACCAGAGCTCGAACTAGAAGTATCGTCTAAGATAACATAAGGGAATTTTTGATATATATATATATATATATATATATATGTTCGCCGGGATCAGCCATCACTATATACACAAAACTTTCAAATCAGTACCATGAGATAAATATTGAATAATAATATTCAACATAAACATGATATGATATCTTTTCCTATCTCAAAGAAGATATTCGTCCTTCTAGTTATTATTGTTTTGCTTGCATTGAAATTCACTAGAATGCACACGTGTTGCAAATTTCAGTTATGTTGGCCACTCATAACTGAAATTCGTACCACCTGATTATCCTGGCTTAATTCAAAACAAGTTTTATTCATTAGTTATGTTTGGTGCTCTCTATGTCACTATCCGAGCCTATGGTTATAGTCTAGGTCTCTAAGCCCACCTAAATTCTATAACCTGTGGCTCTCATACCACCCTGTCACACCCCCACCTCTCGTCACCTGAGATGATTTCATTCGTTGTTATGAGAAGATTGTGGAAGCACAGTGGTGATGTCTCAGAGATGAGGTGTTACTTAGTTGATCTGGTATCACAACCCACAGATTAACTTAAAGTAAATACATTACATGGTTTCGTCATTACAACTAACATTACAGTTTACAACTAAGTTTATTACACCAACTAACTTATTTAATTACAAGTGTTTGAAGTGCAGCCTCACCGTGGTCACTGTCTCCCTGCAAAAATGTTTGAGTTTGAAAGATCAGCACAAAGCTGGTGAGTTCATAAAGTTCAAGTTAAACCATATGATATGACATGATATACAAGTTCTTAAGATATTCAGTTCCAAATAACCATGGGACCCGTATCTAGTTCCTTTCGGACAATTCTGCATTTTACGAAGATACTACCCGTCGGTAAATATCTTAATGCCTCATTATCTTAATTTCGATCACTAACATTAAGAAGGTGTTTTGGAAACCGGTAACAAACATTCACACCAGGGGAGATGCAAACCTCCCAGTGAATGGGTTGTCAGCCGATGGTACTATCATTGATCCCTGTTCGGCACCACATGGGTTCACTAGATACAGTTTCGAGGAATGAGGACTTTTGATACAGTGATAAAGATACTAACGGCAAAATGCCATGAAATCACAAAGATAACAGTGACACATATCATATGTTCAGAAATGGATTTACAGAAGTACCTCGATGTTAATAAAACATTAAAGATAAAAGGGGTTGTACGAAACTCACCTGAAGTCAGAAGAGTGGTGAAATCACACGCAGAATAGAATGGTAGCTAAATTCTGCATTAGTTTATGTTTAATGAGTTATTTAAGTTTTAACTTACTGATTAGATCTTTCTGAACGTTCAATGTCAGAGACATTGCCTTGAAAGTCATCAAACCGGTATTTGGTTTTTAATTAGTTAATTTAATGTCGTATCATACAATGTATGATAATGTAGGAACCTATAATGATTCAGGTTCTTAATACAAGGTTGATGACACGTTTGATTATTCAGAATAATCTCAGATAATCCAGATAGTTAATGTTGTTGATTATGATGCTAAAACAGTTTCTAGATAAATTTATGGCTTAGGAATGATCAATCCTCGTTATTGAGTGCCAAAACCACGTTTAACATACTAATTTGATTGTTATCATAAACATCGAATAATCATTCCAATGAGTATGTTAATGATTGTGATTAGTTTGAAACACTTAGATTTAACATTGCATTTCAAGGATTAATCAAACTAATCACCTACATTATCACAATCAAATGGTTTAAACCATTATATTCATTGTTATGATTTCATGAAAACCGAGCATTACAACGGATCAAAACAAGAATTTACCCATTAACACCTCGAGTTCTTTATTTCTAATCATTCCTAGCCATCATCTAGGCAATAATCATCAACCCTATTTATACCATTACGTTTAAAAACAAGATCTAATCAACCATTATCAAACTAGAAGGTTAAAATGAACCGTTACCTAATCAGACAAGTTTATGAGTGTAGAACAACGATCAGAACTTGCAGGTACATTCCCTGGCTACAAATATACGATTGGTGGGTCTTATGATCGAGATTTTATGGTAAAATTTGAGTTTTGTTCGTCTAGAAACGAAGCTGAGTCGAGAACAATCGAAGTGGATTTGAATTGCATGAATTCTGATTTTTTTATCTAATCCACCAAACCGACCCACAGCAGGCGTACCACCCCGCATGGCCGCTTGGTCCGGGACATAGCGCGTGAGAAACCAAATCCCAGATATTATTGACCCGCGCGTACCACCTAGCGAGAGCAGCTGGCGTTAGGCGTACCGCATGTACCCTTTGACTTTGACATTTTTGTAATTTACTTCGTTTTGCGATTCCGGACAATCCGGAACTCCGTTTCGCGCACGGTTTTCGCTTATGTTCACCATTTATCACATACTATCAACCTGTAACTGAGAAGATTCAAGATTATGCAGGTTTATACACGATAGATCCTTTTTTGGCTCTCTCTTTAGCCCTATGTCTCTTATTCCTAGGAGATCTTCCTCCACTAGCAGGTTTTTTCGGAAAACTCTATTTATTCTGGTGTGGATGGCAGGCAGGCCTATATTTCTTGGTTTTAATAGGACTCCTTACCAGCGTTGTTTCTATCTACTATTATCTAAAACTAATCAAGTTATTAATGACTGGACGAAACCAAGAAATAATCACTCACATGCGAAATTATAGAAGATCCCCTTTAAGATCAAACAATTTCATCGAATTGAGTTACAATAGCTAAATCAACCGGCATCGGTGTTGTTCATCTCTTGCCAATCAATGTAGTACGATTCCACTATCATCCGGTTCTTATTGTTGTATACCCAGTAAGCAGCTTTCTCAGAAGAATAGCCCATGAAGTAACACTCATAAGCCTTGTCATCAAACTTGTGATTCGGCTCAGTGTGGTGCAGAGTGCAAGGACAACCAAACAATTTGAAGTGACCGACCTTCGGCTTCTAATTGAAGAATATCTCATAGGGAGTCTTCTGATGGCGCTTGTTTAGTAGAGCTCGGTTTTGAACACAGGAAGCTTTGTTAAAACTTCAGCCCAGAAGAAGATTGGTAGTTTAGATTCTGACACCATGGTTCATGCAGCCTCGATAAGCATTATGTTCCTTCTTTCAGTAACTCCGTTTTGTTGAGGTGTATGTGCTGCACTATAATGTCGAGCAATTCTCTTCTCATCGTAGAGATCAATGAGCGTCTGATTTCTAAACTCGGTGCCATTGTCAGTTCTGATCACCTTAACCTTTAAATTCTTCTGATTCTCGATCAGGTTGATAAACTTCTTCTGGATCTCTGGTGTCTCATCCTTCTTGGCCAGAAAGAACACCCAAGTAAATCTGGAATAATCATCTGTTATAACGAGACAGTATGACTTCTTCCCGATGCTCATGACATTAACCGATCCGAATAAATCCATATGGAGAAGCTGCAGAACTGATTAAATTGAGTTAAACAGTTTGGGCTTGTGGGGTCTTTTGTGTTGCTTCCCCTTGGCACATGCGATGCACTTCTCAATTGTGAAGAAGTCCTTAGAAGGTAGGCCAATGGCATGATCTACCTTAGCTACTCTGTTTAGATTCTTCAAGTTGACATGACCTAGTCGGCGATGCCACAGTAAACAGTAAGTATCCAATGCCTTAGAAAACAAGCAAGTGTTTTCAGTGTATGAATCAGAATTCATGTTGATGATGTAGGCATTGTTTATTCTCGGAGTCCGCATCAAGATCCATTTCTATGGTATGAAAAATCCGGGCTTCAAGATAAGACACTCTTTGTTGGTGAAGTGTGTTGAAAAACTTTTGTCACAAATCTGAGAAACACTCAACAAGCTATGGTTGAGTTCTTCAACAAAGTACACATCTTCAAAACTCAGAGTTCCATTAGTAACCGTTCCCTTCACGCTTATCTTCCCACCTTTGTCTCCAGCAAACAATACGTATCCTCTATTAAATGGTGTGACTTATCTTCCAGGAACAACCACTATCCACGTACCAAACATTCTTCAGCTTATTTGGTCGTCCCTGCATTGTACACGCACATTTAATGAGAAATGGATACCCAAATCATAACAGATTTAGGTATTTGAGGAACTTTGGGCCCTTTCTTGATTATTTCCTTGGGCTTGTCTGATTTGGCCCTGACATTCATGGGCCTGACACCACTGCCATGATCAGTTGGTTTTAATTGAGGTTTCAAATGTGGCTTATTCTTCCACTATGGTTTGCTTTTAGACTTGGAAACTTTGATTTTTGTTTATGAAAACCAAATTGATTTTGTTTTGTTGGTTTGGCTCTTTTGGCAGTGGGATGATTCTGAGTCATCTTCTGAGGTTTCACCCTAGGCTTGGAGGATTGGTAAGTGCTCATTTGTCTTTTAGCAGGTTTAGCCTTGGGTGTGACCTTCTGATTCTTCCCATAGAAGAATTCAGAAGGTGGGTGCAGACAGTGTCTAGCAATGTGGCATGGTCTTCCACACACATAGCAGCATACCTTTTCATGAAACTCCTTGGGTCAAATGGCTTTA